>PVIU01027297.1:0-20697 GCA_004026605.1 Ondatra zibethicus | reverse complement strand
GTGGTTTTTAAACATAAGGCAAAAGAAAACCATCTTACAAACCACAATCCCAGAGAATTGAGACAACAATACGGACACTAAGAGAGACTTACATAGATATAATCTACGTGGGAAGTAGAAAGTATAAAAAGACAAGATCTCCTGAATAAATTGGGAGCATGGGGACCTTGGGGGAGGGTTGAGGGAGGGAGGGATGTGGCAGGGAGGGGAGCAGAGAAAAATAAAATTAAAAAAAATTTAAAAAATCCTATAAATAACCTTCTCCATTTATTCGTCCTTTAAATATACTTTTGATGTAGAATATTACTTTAAATATGCAAAGATGTGTTACTTTTTTATGCCGCATTTGTTTAATGATATAAAGATGTGTTGTTTTGCCTGCCTAAGGCACCTGATTGGTCCAAGAAAAACCTGAATGGCCATTAGCTAGGCAGTGGAGGGATAGGCAGGCAGAGAATATAAGTAAGAGGAGTAATCTAGGCTCAAGTGGAGAGTGAGAGAAAGAGAGAAAACAAAGGATAAAGATAGGGAGACACCTGAACCCAGCCAGCCAGTCACTGAGTAGGACATACAGAATGAAAGAAAAGTAAAAAGTCCTTAGGCATCGTGTATAAAAAGAGAAACAGGTTAAATTAAGTTTTAAGAGCTAGCAAAAAATGAGCTCAACCTAAGGCCAAGTATTCATAAATAATAATAAGTCTCAGTATCCTGAGTTAGGAGCTGTTTGGTGGCTCAAAAAATAAGGTTGCTATAATATTTCTTATGGATTCTGATCCTTTGGGAACAACATGATTAATACAACAAATATTATATATTCATATTACCCCCACCTATTATCTATACCTACTTTAGTAGTTTGAATAGAATTGGCCTCCATAACAGCATATGACATAGCACTATTAAAAGTTATGGCTTTGCTGGAGTTAGTATGTCCTTGTTGGAGGAAGTGTGTCACTATGGGGGCAAGATTTGAGGTTTTCTATGCTCAGGAGACTGCTCAGCATCTCAGTCAATGTTGAACTCTCAGTTACTTCTTCAGCACCATGACTGTCTACATGCCGCCTTGCTCCCCACCATAATATTGGACTGAACCTCTGAAATTGTAAACAAACCACACCAATTATTTTGTTTTCCTTTATAAGAGTTGCCATGGTCATTGACATGGCATTTTCACAGCATTAAAGACCCTGAGACAGAAAGATATCTTTGGGATTTTGGAGCATGGTCTTGCCATTATCTGCAGACATCTGTTCTCCCTTTGAAAGCCAGCTCTTGATCTGCTATTGGGACTTAGTAGAAACTTAACAATGGGCCAGCAAGTAAACATGCAACCTGAATTGCTGATCATGAACTTGGTGTTATCAGACCCACCAAGTCATAAAGTACATTGCGCAAGTGGAAGTGATATAAGACATTGGGCCTGAGCAGGTCCTGCAAGCACAGCAAGCTACATGAAGAAGTTGCCCAAATGCCTATGTTTTCCACTTCTGTTACAATGCTGTCTACTTCCAATCATTCACCTACAGCCTCATGGGGTGTTCTCTGTGTTTGGTTGGCTGAGGAAGAGAAGACTATGTCCTGATTCATTAAAGGTTCTGCATATTATGCTGGCATCACCTAAAAGTGAACAGTTACAGCACAACCCCTTCCTTGAACAACCCTGAAAGATACTGTTGTAGGGAAATCTTCATAGTGGGCAGAACCTCAGGCAGTACACATGGTAATAGTTTGTTTGGAAGGTGAAATGGACAGATGTGTGATTGCTCACTGATCCTTGAACTGTAGCCAATGGGATGACTGGATATTCAGGGACTTGGAAAGAGTATGATTGGAAAATTGATGAGGAAGACACGTGGGAGAAATGTATGTGGCTAGAATTCTCCAAATGGGCAAAGGATGTTTGTCCCATGTAAGTGCTCACCAAAAGGTGACTTCAGTTAAGGAGGAGCTCAATAATCAAGTAGATAGGGTGATCTGTTCTGTGGACAGTCAGCAACTTTCCCCAGCCATTCCTGTTATTGCCAAATTGGTTCAATAATATGGATATCTACTCACCCAGACTGACCTGACTACAACTGCTGCTGATTGTCAAATTCAGCAATAGCAGAGACCAACACTAAGCCCCAGATATGGCCCCATTCCCCATGTTTAACCAGTCTGCAAACTGTGACAGATTTACTACATTGAACCATTTTCTCCATGGAAAGGACAATACTTTGTCCTTATTGGGGCAGATATTTATCCTGATTATGGATTTGCCTTCCAAGACTACCATAATGCCTAGATATTCTACATAATGACAAGATATTCTACATAATTTTACTTCTGAACAGGGAACTCAACCCACAGCCAGAGAAGTGCAACAGTGAGCCCATAATCATGACATCCATTAGTCTTACCATGTCCCCCCTCCACCCTGAAGCAGCTGTCCTGATAGAAAGATGGAATGGACTTTTGAAGACACAATAAAATGCAAATTTATGATAGCAGCATGGAAGGCTAATATATCCTGTGGATCAGTGTCCAATACGTGGTACAGTTTCTCCTGGAGCCAGGATCCAGAGATCCTGGAATAAATTTGTGTAAAAGGGAATAGTGTAACTCATTATAATTCTTGGTGACTCACTAGGAAAGTTTTTGCTTCCTGTTCCCACATCATAAGTTTTGCTAGCTTATAAGTTTTGGTTCCAGAGAGGGGAGTATTTAGTCCAGGAGCCACAAACAAACAATCTATTGAACTAGAAACTCAGAAAAACCTCTGGCCATTTTGGACTTCTAATGCCCCTAAACAAACAGGCCAAAAAGGAATAACAATGTTAGAAGGGGAGATAAATCCAGATTACCATGGGGAATTTGGATTGCCTCTCCAAAATAGAGATAAGAAAGATTACATCCGGAGGATAGAAGATCTTTTAGGGCATCTCTTGATTGTACTGTGCTCTATATTTAAAGTTAATGAGGGAACTAGAGCACTTTAATCCAGGCAGTATGACAAAAGTCATGGATCCATCAGGAATGAAGGTATGCGTCTTACTTCAGGAAAAGAACCAAGGCATGCTAAAGTTCTTCCAGATGGCAGAGAAAATACAGAATGTATAGTAGAGGGAGGTAGTTCTAAATACCATCTAAGGCCATGTGATCAGTTGCTGAACTGAGGACTATAACTCACATAAGTGCTTCTATTGTATTTTGTTAAAAATGTATTTGTATAGATATTTGTGTTTTCTTTCAATTTCCTTATCATGTGCTAGAACATAAATTAAGAGAACATCAGTGGTTATTATATGTAAGTTTGAGATATTAAAAGGATGTCCCCTAAAGGACATCACCACTATTCTAAATTTATAATGTGTTTGAAATTATATGAGGGATAGTTCTGTTGTGTTGTAAATATAACCTAGTTAAATATATAATGCATTTTCAATTGTACATGGGATAGTTATATTATTTTTAAGTGTAAATTGTGACCTGATTATTGCTTTTCACTTATAAATTGATCATTACATAAAGGGGTAAGGTTGTATGTCAAGTTGGCAAAGGATGGATTGTTATGGCTATTCTTTACTATATCTGGAATAAGCTATAATTCAGAAATGGAGGCACATTTGTTATCTGAACCTTGAGGCAAGATGACAGCATACCTTTAATACAGATCATGAGGCTGGATGGCATATACCTTTAATACAGACCTTGAGGTTAGAAGGGACATATTTACTGTGGACCACACCTTCTGGATGGACAAGGAAAGAAGAAAGGGGGTGTGTTAGTTTTTCTCCCACTTGCCTTGCACATCCAGTTCTTCACTGGCATTGAAGTTTATTTCTTCAGGAATTCAGAATTTAGAGTAGACCAGCTGAAATGCATGCCCTAGTGGGACTAAGCAACTAAAGATATTTGGACTTTGCATTTCCATCTAGCTATTGTTGGACTTCAGCCTCTAAATCATTCCAATAAATTACCTCCCCATATATATGTATATATATATATATATATATATATATGTGTGTGTGTGTGTGTGTGTGTGTGTATGTGTGTGTGTGTGTGTGTGTGTATATATATATATATATATGCACATATGATATCTGGAGAGAGAGGGGGATTCATTTCATAAGTTACATGACTAATACACCTACTTTCTTGCTTGAGACAGAGTCTCACTTTGTATTCCTGGCTGGCCTAGAACTTTTGGTGTAGGTCAGACTACACCACCTATACTACACTCACAGAGTTCCACCTATATCTGCCTTCCTAGTGCTGACTTCCACCTATATCTTTCTGCCTAGTGCTGGGGGTAAAAGTCTGCATAACCATGTATAGACTGTTACTCCTATCTCATAACTCTCTTTTTATTTTTTTTATTTTTATTACATCCAAGCTACAATTTATCATCCCTGCCATACCCCTCATCTCTCCTGTCTCATAATTCTCATGTAACCTCAAGCTAAAATTGTTTTTTGAGAGAGATTATTTTTAGTGACTCTTATATGTACAATATGTACAATATCTGTAGTTCTACATCTGTGTGTGTGTGTGTGTGTGTGTGTGTGTGTGTGCATGTGCGTGTGTGTGCATGGACTCAGTTGTGCTGAGCTTCTAGTCTCTTTCCCACGATTAAACAAAATCGTCCATTTTGCTTGTTATTTTGTATTTTCTTTAAAATCCTCACTTATTTAACAATAATTAGCATATTAATTAACATTCTAAATGGAAATTCTAATATAATGTTTAGCTGGAATATTTTGTTCACTAGTAAAATAAGGAATAAGTTTCATTACTATCATAGTTTCTGTGTTTATGACTCTGATACACTTATGTTCTACACAGAGAATGACCTACAATAATAGTGGTTTTGGTTTTAAATAAGCAAGTTTATTAAGTATCCTGAAAATAGGAGTAAAGCAATTAAACATAAAGCACCAGTAATAAAGTTCAGCATCAGATCAGATCCATATAATATCCAGCAGAAACTAATAAGGGAATCTCTGAGAATCAAATCTGTCAGTTAGAGCCTTTGACTAACAAAGAGAATCTCAGAGAGAATGTTTTCTTGGGGGTCCCCAATAATGACTTAATGGTATTATTGCCATAATCAAATCAGGGGCTTACAAACATCCAAAGAAACTCAGTGAAAAAGTCCTATTAAGGTAGTCACATGTTATCCCCCAAACAGAGTCTGGGGCAAGGCAAAGGATAGCTTTGAAAATAATAGCAGATAGAAGTGACATCATCAACCCTGTGCTCACAATATTCAGTATGATTCAACTGGAAAAGTAGAGACAGTAAGCTGGAGTTCATAATTGAACTTTTTCTCCATAAATGAACTAACCCTGGCTGAACTTCAACTTACTATTTCCCACTGTAGCCTTTTTTATGTCATGGGATAAACAATAGTAACCCCCTTTGGAAATAGTTTACCTTGTAGGTATTCTCAAACACACATCGATGTTTCTTATGAACTGTCCTGCTCTTCTGTTCCTGTCTGTCACAGAATTAGGGGAAGTAGCTCATCCCCACACAAAAGTGTCTTGAAGGACACTTAGAACAAATTTTGCTTGGGTCTGATATGTAAAAAAGGAGCCCAGCCCTACGTACAGACTCAGGTTCTCAAGGAACCCCAAAACACATAGTTATTGATCAATATAATATACATTATGATATATAAATGAGAAGACATCCTTAGGGCTCAGACAGTCAAATCCAACATTAATATAGGTAAGAAAATTCCATTTAATTTCTCCAAGTTTAGAATTATTGTAAGTGAATTATGAATAGTAGTCACACTTGCCTAATGTTTGCTGGGGGATTTCCCTCTATATGCTGTAATTACTATTAATGAATAAAGAAACTGTGTTGGACCTATAGCAAGGCAGAACTTAGGTAAGCAGGGCAAAACAGAACAGAATGCTGGGAGAAAGAAGGGTGGAGTCAGAGAGAAGCCACATATTCTCTGCCTGAGACAGACACTGGGATTTTTACCCGGTAAGCCACAGCCATGTAGCAATACACAGTTTAATAGAAATAGCTTAAATTAATGTATAAGTGTTAGCCAACAAGAAGCTAGAGATAAAGGGCCAAGCAGTGTTTGCATTAATATGGTTTCTGATTATTTTGGGTGTAAGTAGCTGAGAACAAACAAGTGGCCTCCTCCAACAAATTGGCACCAACACAGCAAACAAAAATCCATTTACAAACCTGAGAGAGCTTAATTCTAGACATAAAAATACAGAATTTAATATAGCTTCTTGCTGTTTACTGGCAGCATGCCACAGCTCCTTTAAGAGGTTTTCCTAACTCAGCAATAGCAGAGAAGGCATGCCATTTTTGAAATGCCAGCTTTCTGGACCATGCTGCCAGCATGACCTCTGGCTCTTTTGGGAGATGGAGCATTTGGATAGGCTTTGTGAGCAGTGTGCTGTGGGTGGCTTACTTGATGGCAACATGGACCAGCTGTTTTCCTGAAAGTAGGGTGGTGTGCATGGCTCTCAGAGGCACAAGCAGCTCCACCATGCTGGACTGGGCAGGGAAGTAGGTAGTAACGTATATACCATACTAATGGTGCATCTTAAATTTTAGACTGGGTGGGCAATCAGAAAGTACTGTATAAACCATAGTAATGGCACAGCTTAAGTTATAAGAAGTGCTTAGCATTTTTAAAAGTGCTTTTGGACAGTAAAGAATTCAAGATATGCAATAAAGACAAATCCAGATGAATCATGTGTTTTATAAATGTACATAGGTTTGGAAAAGAGATGAAAAAAGTATATACTTTCATAAAATAAACTTAATGCTTTAAAAAACTGGTAAAGTCTTTAAAGAGACAGAGTGCAGATAGTCAAGAAAAATAAACCACATAAAAATGGAAAATTCACAGAGAGTCTGGATTATGTATATTATTGTGATATCTTTGAATTTTTTGACTGTGAATGAGCTAAGTACAGAAAGACATTTCATTGTATGGGCTGCTAAGCAAAACCAGCATGTATATTAGAAAGGTATCTGACTTCCAAATGTGGGTCTCAGGAAAAGAGGTTCTTCTCTTGTTTCCACAGAGAATGAGAACCCATGGATTGCTTCCAGACTGGTGTGGTTTGATGGCACAAGATGCCATGAAGGTTGTCATGAACACCCCCAAAAATTTCTATGCCCAACAATCTGCAGGAAGCAGTATGTAGAAAACTATACCCATATTCCCAAATATTGTAAGTAAAAGTTTGTTTACATTTAAAGGAGGATATAATATAGATATGCTATAGAGATTTGCATTGGTATGGATCTTGGTTTATTGATACAAAATTAAGGTCAATTTTGTTATATGTATATTTCTGACCTTGATAAAGGAATTATGATTGTGTAGTTCATTTAAAAATGTAATGTATAATTAAGAAATATAGGTTAATAGATAATCATCTATAATAGTCACACTTGTAGTCAAGTTAGTTAGGTCTTCTAGATATATAGAGATATATTTCAGTTTGATAGGTATTCTTCAAATCTTTCAAAGACCTTCATAATATGGCATTTAAAATGTTTTAAGAACTTAGGACTTTTTATGACAAAGAGACACATCTGCTTCTTGCAACACCAATTGCTTCAAGAGGAAGATGGGCATTGAAGAGGCTCTTTATGGAGTTGGTTAGCCATTTGCACAATAAACTGCTCTTTCCTGGAATGCTTCATGAACTGGACAAGCAGAACCCACAGAGAAATGATTGCTGAACTTTCTGAAAGGTGAGACGATGTTTTGGGGTGCCTGCTTCATGAAAGAGTCTGCTAGCCATTCTGCAGGACACAGAAAAATATGACTGACAAACTGCTCATATAGGCAGAAATGACCTTGAAATTTCCTACTTCATGGAATAGTCTGCTGGATACTATTGACCTGTGGGTTGAAGATTGTATGCCCCAATGCTACAGAAGAACTTTGGTGACTCCCCAGGCAGTGAGATGTCTTTGTCAATTCTAGAATTTGCTTACAATGTACTTCCTATTTACTTAGGTAATATTATATCCTTCTGGCATCTTTGATGGTGTTGAAGAATTTATAGTTATACTTATAGTTTTTCTAGTTATAATAAAATATATAGTAGATATAAATATTGTAACTGTAATTCTTACTAGATACCTGTTTTGTTAAATGTAATTTTACTATGTTGAAGAAAAAGCCTTTCTTTTCATATAAACAGAAAAGGGGAGATGATGTGACAATTCCCTCTATATGCTGTGATTACCATTAATGAATGGAGAAACAGCTTTGGACCTAAAGCAAGGCATAACTTACATAGGCATGGAATGACAGAACTGAATTCTGGGAGAAAGAAGGGCAGAGTCAAAGAGAAGCCATGGATCCTCCACCTGAGACAGCCACTGGGAAAATTACCCAGTAAGCCACTGCCATCTGGAGATTCACATAATAGAAATGGGTTAAATAAATATGTGAGAGTTTGCCAATAAGAAGCTAGAGCTAATGGGCAAAGCAGTGTTTGAATTAATATGGTTTCTGTTTGATTATTTTGGGTCTAAGTGGCCAGAAACAAACAAGCAGCCTTCTCCAACAAATGTTGTAGGAAATAGCTGAATTAATAAAACCTTTGTTGGTGTGGGAGGTGCTTCTGTCTGTGTTGATTTTATTGGTTAATGAATAAAGAAACTGCCTTGGCCTGTTGATAGGGCAGAACTTAGGTAGTCTGGGAAAACTGGACTGAATGCTGGGAGAAAGAAGGCAGAGAGAAAGAAGCCATGGAGCCACCAGAGACAGACGTGCTGAAAATTTTCTGGTAGGCTACAACCTTGTGGTGATACACAGATTAACAGAAATGGATTAAATTAATATGTAAGAGTTAGCCAATAAGAAACTAGAGCTAATGGGCCAAGCGGTGATTTAAATAATATGGTTTCTGTGTAATTATTTTGGGTCTAAGCTAGCTGGGCGGCCAGGACAAACAAGAGGCTCTTTCCTCCAACAATTGGCTCCCATGTGGCCAAATAATTCCACATAAAACCTAAGAGTCCTTAAAGAAAAATTCTAGAAAAAATTACAGAGCTTAACACAGCTTCTTGCTCTTTGCTGGTAGTGTGCCACAGCTCCTTTCAGAGACATTTTCCTGACTCAGCAGAAGAAGAAGAAGAAAAGCCGCACTGTTTTAAAATGCAGGGTATTTTTGGGACATGCTGCCAGTATGACCTCTGGCTCTTTCGGGAGACCAGGTATTTGGATGGGGTTTGTGAGCAGACTGCTGCAGCTTGCTTAATGACAATTTGGATCAATTTTTTGCCTGGAACGGGAGCAGTGTGGACAGCTCAGAGGCGTAAGCAACTCCACCATGCTGGTCAGTACAGAGCAAGCAGGAAGTAGTGTATATACCATACTTATGGTACAGCTTATGTTTTAGATTGGGTGGGCCAAGCGGGAAGAACCATATGTGACCTAGTAATGGTGCAGCTTAAGGTTTAAGAAGCATTTAGCATTTTTAAGAAGCGCTCCTGAACATTAAAGAATTATAGATATTCAATAAAGTCAAATCCAGATTAAAAAGAACTCTAAATGGGTCACGGAGTTGGATAAATGTATGTAGGCTTGGGAGAGAGAAGAAAAAAGAGAATAGAGAGTTGAAAAAGAAGTAAATGGTTAAAAAAAACAAAGTCTTTAGGAGACAGAGTACAGATAGTCATAGATTAAAAGGAATAAAGAAAAATAAGCCATGTAAAAATGGAAAATCACAGAGAGTCTGGATTATGTATATCATCATGTTATTTTTGAATTTTTTGATTGTGAATATGCTAAGTATAGAGAGAAATATCATTGTATGGGCTGCCAAGATAAACCAGCATGTATATTATAAATGTATCATGAATTCCAAATTTGGGTTCATGGATATGTTGCTTTGGAAAAGAGGTTCTTCTCTTGTTTCCACAGAGGATGAGACCTTTGTATTCATTCCAGGTTAATATGGTTTGATAGAGCATGATCCTCTGAAAGGTCAATGTGAACACTTTCAAAAAATTACTTCACCCAACTACTGACTGAGATGAACTTAGCATACAGGATACACCATAAAAGACCTGTTAACACTGCCTCCAAACAGCAGGAAGCAATATACCCACAGGACTATGCCCATATTCTCAAATAGTGTCTATAAATGTTTGTGTATATTTAAAGGGGTATATGATCATATGATATAATAATTATGATATGATATAATAATTCATATATATATATGAATTATTTGCATTGGTATGGGTATCTTGGTTTATTGATACAAATTTAAGGTCAATTTTGTTATTTGGATATATATACACATATATGTATACAAATATACATATATACATATATATTTCTGCTTTTGATTAAGGTATTGTGATTGTGTAGCTCACTTAAAATTGTAATGCATAATTTAGAAATATAGATTAATAGATGATCATCCAGCTTGTAGTCATGTTAGGTTTTCTAGATGTATAGAGATATATTTCAGTTAGTAAGGTATTCTTCAAATCTTTCCAAGACCTTCAGAATATAGCATTTAAATGTTTTAAAAATTTAGGACTTTTCATGACAGTCAGTCTGCTCCTGGCAGCACAAAGCTACTTTAAGAGGATGATAGACATTGAAGAGGATCCTTATGGAGTGTCTAAGGCATTTGGGCAAAAAACTGCTCTTACTGGACATTCAGAACCCACAGAAAAAAATGACTGTTGAACTTGCCTCAAAGTGAGATGGTCCTTCAGGGTTCATGCTACACAAAAGAATCTGTGAGACATTCTGCAGGACACAGAAGAAAGTGACTGAACTGTCTTTGAAATTTCCTGCATCATGGAAAATTCTGCTGGATACTATGGGCCTGTGAGCTGAAGATGGATGACCCAATGCTACAGAAAAAGTTTGGGTGACTGTCAAGGCATCGAGATGTATCTGTCAATTCTAGAGATTTGGAAGTTGCTTACAATGTACTTTCTGTTTATTTAGGTAAAATCATATTCTGGAGTCTTTGATGGAGTTGAAGAATTTATAGTTATAGTTTTCCTTACTTATGATAAAAGATAAAGTAGATATAAATATTGTAACTGCAATTCTTGCTTAATAACTGTTTTGGTTTATGTAACCTTACTATATTAAAGTTAAGCCTTCTTTTTTGTTTACACAGTAAAGGGGAAATGGTGTGGGAGGGATTTCTGTCTATGTGTTGATTTTATTGGTTAATGAATAAAGAAACTGCCTTGGCCTGTTGATAGGGCAGAACTTAGGTAGGCTGGGAAAACTGAACTGAATGCTGAGAGAAGGAAGGCAGAGAGAAAGAAGCCATGGAGCCACCAAATACAGACGTGCTGAAACTTTGCTGGTAGGCCCCAACCTTGTGGTGATATAAAGATTAATGGAAATGGGTTAGATTGATATGTAAGAGTTAACCAATAAGAAGCTAGAGCTAATGGGCCAAGCAGAGATTTAAATAATATGGTCTGTGTGATTACTTTGGGTCTAAGCTAGGCAGGCAGTCAGGACTAATAAGAGGCTCTTCCCTCCAATATTTTGTCATAATTTTAATATCACATAGCCAATGATTAATAAATAACTGTTAGCAAATATCCACTCCCATCCACTGAACCCTGCAAGCTATTAGCTCCATCCTGCCCTCAAACTCACCTATCCTCCTGAAACCTCCATTGAACTATGAAACACAACATGCTACAATACAGAGAGGATCAAGCGGTGAGTGACCAGCCACCTCATGGGACACCCCACTCTCTAGGACATCCATAGTGGTGCAAAAACCTCATCCTCTCCCCATCTGTATCAGCTTATCTAGTCAGCCAGCAATAGAGTTTCCTGCAGATAGAACCAAGAAAGGAACTCTAAATCACATGCTGTTATTGTACAGAATGGACAAAGAGAGGGAAAAAGGAAAGATGATCAAGAGAGAGTAGGGTAAGAGAAACCTCAGTGGCACCCTGAGACACAGACATTGATATTACAGAGCAGATCAAGAGCTATTCCCAAAGACTCAGGAAACCACTGCAAAGATTGGACCAAGACACAAAGACACTTTTGGCATCAATTGAAGGAAGAGATGGGTAGGTGCTAATGTAAGAATCCATTAAACAACCTAAAAAGCAACATGGTAACACCAGAATCCAGTCATGATACAATAGGAAGACTTGATCATCATAACTCAGAAGAAACAGAAGAAAACAATTTTAAACACAACTTTATGAAGATAATGGGGACATTTAAAGAGGAAATGAAAAAGTCCCTTAAAGAAATGGAGGAAAAAACAAACAAAAAATTGGAAAAAAATAATAAATACATCCAAAAAAAAACCCAAGAAAGCAAAGGAAAAAAAGCAATCAAACAGGTGAAGCAAACAGTTCAAGACTAGAAGACTGAAATAGAGGCAATAAGGTAAACACAAACTGAGGGAATTTTGGATATAGAAAATCTGGGTAAAGAAGCAGGCATTACAGAGGCAAGTATTATCAACAAAATACAAGAGATGAAAGAGAGAATGTCAGGTGTTCAAGATACTATAGAGGAAATTGATTCATTGGTCAAATAAAGCATTATATCCAAAAACCCTTAACACAAATCATCCAGGAAATCTGGGATACCATGGAAAGTCCAAACCTAGGCATAATAGGGATAGAAGAAAGAAATGAATTCCAATTCAAAGGCAAAAAAGTATATGTTCAACAAAATCACAGAAGAAAACTTTCCCAACCTAAAGTATATACCTATGAAGGTACAAGAAGTTTACAGTACACCAAGTAGACTGGATAAAACAATGTTCACTCTTCTTATAAAAATCAAAATGCAAAACATACAGAATAATGAAAGACTATTCAGAGGTACAAAGGATAAACTTCAAGTAACATATAAAGGTAGACCTATCAGAATTACATCCAAGTTCTCAATGGAAACCATGAAAGCCAGAAGGTACTGGGAAGATGTGTTGCAGACACTAAAAGACCATCGATGCAAGTCCAGACTACTATAACCAGCAAAGCTTTCAATCACAATCAATGTAGAAAACAAGATATTCCATTATAAAATCAGATTTAAACAATACGTTTCTACAATCCCAGTCCTACAGAAAGTACTAGAAGGAAACCTCCAAACCAAAGAAGCTAAATATACCCACAAAAACACAGTTTTTCAATACTCCATTCTTGCCAATAGACAGATCAACCAGACAGAAACTTAAGGGAGAAATAAAAGAAGAAACAGAAATTATGACTCAAATAGACTTGACAGACATCTATAGAACATTGTACCCAAACACAAAATAATATGTCTTCTTTTCAGCACTTCATGGAACCTACTCTAAAATTGACCACATAGTCTGTAACAAAGCAAACCTCCACAGATAAAAAGAAATGTATTAACATCCTGTATCTTATTGGATCATCATGGTTTAAAGTTAGAATTTAACAACAGCACTTCTCTCAGAAAGACTACAAACTCATGGAATTGAACAGTGAACTATTGAACCACCACTGGGTCAAGGAAGAAATAAAGAAATTAAAGACTTCCTAGAAATCAATGAAAATGAGAGCACAATGTTCCCAAACCTGTGGGACACTATGAAATCAGTGCTAAAAGGAAAGTTCATAGCATAAATTGCCTATATAAAGGAAATTGAGAAAGCTCACACTAGTGAATTAAGAGCACACCTGTATGCTCTAGAACAAAAAGAAGCAGATGCACCCAGGAGGAGTAGATGACAGGAAATAATTAAATTGAGGGCTGAAATCAATAAAATAGAAACAAAGAAAACAATACAAAGAATCAATGAGACAAAGAGCTGATTCTTTGAAATAATCAACAAGATAGACAGAACCTTATTCAAACTAATCTAAATGCAGAGAGAGAACACCCAAATTAACAAAATCAGAACTGAAAATGGGGAAACTCTGAGGAAATCCAGAGAATCATTAAGTCATTCTACAAAAACTTTGACTCCACAAAATTGGAAAATGTAAAAGAAATGAACAATTTTCTGGATAGATACCATATACCAAAATTAAATAAGACCAGGTGAACAATTTAAATATACCTATAAATTGCATGGAAATATCAAACACCTCCCAATCAACAATAGAGGAGAGGGTTCTCAAACTAGCCTTCCCATGCAATCAGACTGATGAATATCTTAAATATCACCGTAGAACCTTCATCTATCAACTAATGGAAACAGAGGGAGACCTGCCTCACAGCATTGGACTAACCTCCCAAAGTTCAGTTGAAGAGGGTGAGGAATGAGAATAAGAGCAAAGAGGTCAAGACCATGATAGGTATACACACTGAAACATTCTACCTGAGCTAATGGGAGCTCACTAACACCAGCCATACTGGGAAGGAACAAGCATAGGTCCAAACTAGTCCCTCTGAATGTAGTTGACAGTTTCATGGCTGGGGCAGACTGAGGGGCCACTGACTGTGGCACCAAGATTTATCCCTACTGCTTGTATTGGCTTTTTGGGAACCTATTGCCTTTGGATGGATACCTTGCTCAGCCTAGGTATAGTGGGGAAGGCCTTGGAACTTCCACAGATAAATGTTCCTTACCATCTCTGAGTATTTGATGGGGTGGGACAGTGTGTGTGGAGGAGTGGGGGGAGGGGAGGAAGTGGGAATTTAGATTGGTATGTATAATGAAAAAAGATAGTTTTTTTTTAAATGAGTTCCTCTATTGCACATTTATAAACTTCAAGATGTCTTACTGATTCTATTGCTATAAAGTGACACCATACCACAAAAATTGCTATAAAGGAAAACATTTAATTGGGGTTGGTTTACAGCTTTTTTTTTCACCATTGTCATGGTGAAAAGCATGGCCGTATGCAGGCATATATGATGCTGAAGAAAAAGTTGAGATTTCTACATCTTGATCCATAGGCAACAGGAAGTAAACGCTGTCCCACCTGGGCATAGCTTGAGCATATGAAACCTCAAACCCAATACCCACAGTGACACTCTTCCTCTAACAAGGCCATACTTAAGGTCACATGTCCTAATAGTACCACTCCCTATGGGTCAAGCATTCAAACACATGAGTCTATGGGGGACATACCTATTAAGACCACCACACAAACCATTTTGGTCATTGGTGTGGTTCATTGGATTTACAGCTAAATGGGACTATTGATTGCTTTTCTCTCTTGGAATTTTGTATTGTGTGTTCTACTACTATGAAAGCTAGTTTTCAGAAGGAGGCATTAAGCACAAATCTTCCAAGTCCTTTGCCCAATGTGTATGGTTTCTTCAGCAATAGTATCTTATTTTCACCCTCTAGGAGGCAAGAAAATGTAACAGTAATAGCCTATCTTGTTTGTGAAGTCTCATGAAGTCCCCTAACTTGAAGGTGTTAGGGTTTTTGTTAGATAGTTTGTGGCTTTTGGGGGATGTATGCCTACTCAAAGTAAATTTTATTTAAAATATACACATCTATCTATCTATCTATCTATCTATCTATCTATCTATCTATCTATCTATCTATATTCCTATCATGTATCTATGCATACACACTTATACATATTATTAAAATTTTAGGAAAATTTTAAAATATTTTTAACATTCATATTATGATTTACCCCCCACTCTTCTTTTTGTTTATTGCCATTCTTCCACATTAACAAATCAAAAAAAAACCCTGTTATCTACTTCTCATATCATGTTTATCCCGCTAGTCTCCTCTATAGTTCTTCTCCCACCCCATGGTCTATTTTTAGTTTTCTTCTTCTTGATGTTACTCCAGGTTATATACTCACATCTTAATATTTGGAGTTAGAAACTAAAGATGAGAGAAACCATGAAGCATTTGTCTTTCTGGGTCTCAGTTACCTCAGTCAATACAATATTTTCTAATTCCATTCACTTAGCTGCAAACTTCACAACTTCATTTTTATTTACAGATGAATTTATCATCTATAAAGATGATATGTGTGTGTGTGTGTGTATGTATGTGGTGTGTGTGTTAAGATGTATATATGTGTATGTTCATGAATGTGTGTGTGTGTCTGTGGCACATTTTTATTAGCAATTCCTCAGTTGAAGGACAGTTAGTTTTTTTCCAGGTAATCAAATACAGAAAATATGTTGGTTCTGGAAAATGGAAAATGTCAACAGGTCATTAGGTTACTAAGATTTTCCAAGAGAATATTAAATCTATGAAAAACTTTGTTGTCAATTTTTCATGGAAATTGACTCATGCCCTGAATAAAGCAAGCAGAGAAAATTATTAATAATGATCCATTGGTATGCTCTTTGAGTATGAATTTTGTGCATAGAAGGAAGTTCTACATTGAATTGATGCCCAATAATATTTTTTCTTTTAATCTTTGGAATGCAAATTGGTATAATAGAATGCCCTTGGGCTTTGTAGTGACAGCCCTGGTTCCAAATAATACTATGCCTATTATTAGTCATTCTGTCTTCATTCAGTGAATCATTTTTAAAATTAATGAAGATATAAAATTAGGAGTAATACCTCTGAGTAAAATTAATTATATTGTTCATTTTCCTTCTGCATTAAAACTCTAATACATACATGGATAACTCATTTATAACATTAAATTGATTCTATTGTAGGACATTGTTAGAGAGCAGGGGATCTATAACTAAAGAAACTATTAAACTAACTCAGAATTATTAGCTCATATATGTACAGAATTTTAAGGATATATACCAAAATATTTTTGAAGTAAATCTGTCTGATAGCTCCAAACCATGACAACTGACAATATTCAAGAACATATATAAATTTAGTAAGATATTTCCAACAGCCAACTAGGTCAGCTTTTGAATAAATTGTTCTTCAAAAATTTTATTGCAGGTGTATTTTTTATAAAAATGTATTTTCCAATTGAACAATTTAACAGTTCTACCCAGCTGCAACACCTATGAACTGTTACAATTATCAGCATGGCAAAATATGCATAAAGGTGCAACAAGTGCAACAAGTGGCATTTGGTTGTCAGTAGCAATCAATCACTCACTAATTGCATTTAAAGCTCATTCCACAGGAGGATAATAATGCTCGCTACTGGAAACCAAGACAACCTCTTGGGGCTAGTGAGCTCATGGACTTTTGAAAAGAATCTACTAGTGCCACTCTGCTAGAGAGGCATAATCCTCACAATACAGTAAACCATTTCCTTATAAATATAGATAAGTGTACCTACCACCCCTCATACAGAAGTCTTTCTTTACAGCATGTGGAGAACACCACAGAAATTCACAACTGGATCAGTAAATTGTGGGGAAACTAGTAACAGTCAATATATCTTCACTACAGTGCCTGAATCTATGGCTCAAGGAACATCTCAAAAGAGTTGGGAAAAGATTATAGGTGCCAGAATGCCAAGAAATCTATGAAACATTATATCCTAGAAGTGGTTTCAGAAACAAGACTGGGAAAATGGCAATGAAAATGGACATGTTATTATGGAAGGGAGAATATTTCATGGGTTTCTAGCTCTAGATAAAGAACAGGAAATTAATGAATGCTTGAAGAAAGATTAGCCTCTACCAGTGATGAGCCTCCTTTTTGATTGTCCATTGCAGAGTGGTTAGTCCTAAAACCACATGCACATAAACAACAAAACTGGATGCATCAAATAATATACATGCATGTATAGTCACATATATATCACATACATACTCATGTATATATAAAAATGCAAATAATAAAAATAAAAAGGAAGCTATCAATTTGTGAATGAGAACAAAATGGGCAAGTTTTGAAGAAGGGTGTTTGGGATGGTCTAGAGGAAGGAAAGGGAAGGGAAGGAAATGTAATTTTACTTCAAATAAAAATATTTTTATTGTAATATTGGCACTGGGAAGACACTCAGTATTGATGTATGTTTGTGAATTGTAATCTAAGCCTTTTTTGCAAAATATTTTCAGAAGAATCAGGGATTCAAACCCCTATAATCATTTGGGGATATTGCTTTTACATTGATATCAACTGCAGCAACAGCTAAAACTGGCCTGCTAATTACTTTAGAGTAAGTCTTAAATGTATTCCTTTTATTTAAAGCAAATAAATTTTAGAGTCTATCTGTCAAATTTTAATTGCATCTTGTTCACTAACTGATTGCATATTAGTAGACAAATATTTAACCTTAGTCTCAGTTTCCTCATTTATTAAAAAAATAAAATTGATGATAATGTACATAACACAAAATATCGTTATTTACTCAACATAAACTTGCTTAGTGAATGGCTAATCAAGATGAACACAATAAAAAATTATGATTTAATGTACTGTCTTACTCTGGGATAACTCAACTAATGTCATTAAATATTTTTAGTTTTAGACAGTCTTAACAGATTTCCTTTTTCACTAAAATATTCTGCATAGCTTTTGATTTTTCTTTATTTATATTTAAAAAAAAGAGATCCGGGCTGAGGCCTTGGGGGAAGGGTGAGCCCACTGCTAGAGGGCCTCCCTTGTCCCACAGAGCCGAGCAGAGCAGAGCAGGCAACGCTCAGTAAGCCTGCCCTTGGGACTGGGAACCCCTGGGCGAGGAAGTAGGCCAACCACATTCCGCAGATTCATCCGGACCCTGGTAAGTGGGTCCCAGCCGGTCGCTGAGGCTTTCTGGCCACTTAGGGCCCCCCTCTACTGGCTTTGCTGCTTATCCCAACCCTGCTCGCCCCCGGGAACCCCTTTTCATCTGCATGGTGCTAATTGCACCCGAACTTAACCTATCCAGGCTGAGGCCTTGGGGGAAGGGTGAGCCCACGGTTAGAGGCCCTCCCTTGTCCCACTGAGCCAAGCAGAGCAGAGCAGGCAACTCTCAGTAAGCCCACCCTTGGGACTGGGAATCCCTGGGCGAGGAAGGAGCCCAACTAGCTTCGGCAGATTCATCCAGATCCCGGCGAATACGCCCGGACAGAGGGACAAAGCGACCGAGACTCTCCCTAACACATTTGAAGGAAGATATGGGCAAGCACAAATCAAAGAATTCACCCAACAACATGAAGAGCAATATGATAAAACCAGAATCCAGCGATTATGGAACAGGAAAACCCGAGCAACCTATCCCAGAAGAAGTAGAAGAAATTGACTTTAAACGTAACTTTATGAAAGTTATAGAGACCTTTAAAGAAGAGGTGAAAAACTCCTTTATCGAAAGGGATGAGAAAACTAACAAAAAGTTAGAAGAAATGAATAAATTCCTCAAAGATACCCTAGAAAACCAAGAAAAAGCAATCAAACAGGTAACTGAAACAGTTCAAAACTTGAAAACTGAAATGAGGCAATGAAGAAAACACAAACCGAGAGATGGCGGGAAATGGAAAATCTGGATACACGAACGGGAACCACACAGACAAGTATAACTAACAGAATACAAGAGATAGAAGAAAGAATCTCAGAGGCAGAAAACACGATAGAGAAAATAAACTCAGTGATAGAAGAAAACAACAAAACCAACAAATTCGCAACACAAAACATCCAGGAAATATGGGACACCATGAAAAGACCAAATCTAAGAATAATTGGGATAGAAGAAGGAGAAGAATTCTACTCCAAAGGCCCAGAAAATATATTCAACAAAATAATTGAAGAAAACGTCCCGAACATAAAGAAGGATATTCCTATGAAGGTTCAAGAAGCATACAGAACACCAAACAGGCTGGATATAAAAAAATCATCCCCTCGCCATATAATAGTCAAAACATAAAACATACAGAATAAAGAAAGAATATTAAGAGCCGCAAAGGAAAAAGATCAAGTAACATATAAGGGTAAACCTATCAGAATTACACCTGACTTCTCTATGGAAACCATGAAAGCTAGAAGGTCTTGAATAGATGTGCTGCGGAAACTAAGAGACCATGGATGCAAGCCCAGACTACTATACCCAGCAAAGCTTTCTTTCACCATCGACGGGGAAAACAATATATTCCAGGATAAAAACAAATTTAAGCAATATGTAGCCACGAACCCAGCCTTACAGAAAGTACTAGAAGGTAAACCACAACTAAGGAAGGCAAACGAAACCCATAATAACACAGTCAGCTAACAACCCTACACCACCTCAACTCAAAGAAGGGAGACACACAAACCCTACCACAAAAAAGAAATTAACCGATACGAACAACCATTGGTCATTAATAACACTTAATATCAACGGACTCAAATCACCTATAAAAAGACACAGGTTAAGAGAATGGATACAAAAACAGGATCCAACATTCTGCTGTTTACAAGAAACACACCTCAACCACAAAGACAGACATTATCTCAGAGTAAAGGGTTGGGAAAAGGCTTTTCAATCTAAGGGCCCTAAGAAACAAGCAGGTGTGGCTATACTTATATCTAACAAAATCGACTTCAAACTAAAATCAATCAGAAGAGACAGAGATGGAAACTTCATACTCATAACAGGAAAGATTCATCAAGATGAAGTCTCAATCCTGAATATCTATGCCCCATTTATAAAAGCACCCACATATGTAAAATACATATTACTAGAACTCAAAGCTCACATCAAACCCTACACACTAATAGTAGGAGATTTCAACACTCCTCTCTCACCAATGGACAGGTCAACCAGACAGAAACTTAACAAAGAAATACGAGAACTAACAGATGTAATGAATCAAATGGATTTAATAGACATCTATAGAACATTCCACCCAAACAGGAAAGAATATACCTTCTTCTCAGCATCTCATGGAACCTTCTCAAAAATTGA
>PVIU01027296.1:2500-20691 GCA_004026605.1 Ondatra zibethicus | reverse complement strand
ACTGTGCTGGGTACTTTTATGTCAACTTGAATTGTATTAAAATCACCTGAGAGTGGGGAAACTGAATTATGAAATTTGTGTCTATAAGACCTGGCTATTGGCAGGCCTGTAGGGCATTTCCTTAATTAGTGATTGATTGGGTAGTGCCTTCCCTGGCTGGTGGTCCAGGGATCTATAAGAAAGCAGACTGAGGAAGGGGGCAAGTCAGTAAGCAGCACCCATCTATGTGTCTACATCAGCTCCTGATTCCAGGGTCCTGCCCTGCTTGAGTTCCTGTCCTGACTTCCTTCAATGACAGAGTGCAGCATTGAAAAAGAAGCCAAATAACCCCTTTCCTGCTTACTTTTCATCATGATGTTTTATCACAGAAACAATAACCTTAAGATACCCAATCTTCTTTACACACTATCTCAAAAAAAAGGTACCATGTGACATTTGTCCTATTACAGGTGGCTTGTTTCACTTACCTTAATATTTTAATGCTTATTTATGTTGCAGAACTATGGTAAAATTCATTGTATCCTATGAGCAGATAATATTCAGTTTTATGTATATAGTGGTGTAGGAGGTTCTGCTGTTTGTGTGTTGCTTTCATTGGTTGAATAAAGAGACTGTCTTGGCATTTTGATAGGGCAGCCCTTAGGTGGGCAGAGTAGACAGAACAGAATGCTGGGAAGAAGGGAAGTGTGGCAGATGCCATGAATCTCTGGCCTGAGATGGAGGTAGGTTAGAATCTTCCCAGTAAGCCATGACCCAATGGTGATACACAGATTACTAGATATGGGTTAAAGCAAGATGTGAGAGTTAGCCAGGAAGAGGCTAGATATAATGGGCCAGTCAGTGTTTAATTAATATAATTCTGGTGTGGTTATTTCGGGCTTAAGCTAGCCGTGCGACTGGGAGCTGGGTGGTGGGACTGCAGCCCACCTGCTGTGGCCTGCCCACTCCATTACAACAGATTGGCACCTAACGTGGTTGACTGACTTCACATAAAATCTGAGAGAGCTTCAAAATAATATGGAGTTTAACAGAGTTTTTGCTGTTTGCTAGCGGGGTGCCACAGAGTAAATTTCCTCACTCAGCAACCACAACAGTAAAAAAAAAAGCCATGGCGGTTTTAAAATGCTGGCTTTCTGCCAGTGCAATCTCTGGCTCTTGTGCGAGACAGATAATTTGGATGGGGTTTTCTGACTAAAGTGCTACAGCTTGCTTGATGGCAATGTGGACTGCTGCCTGACTGGAACTGTGCACAGCTCAGGGGCACCAAATGGTTCTGAAGCAGGAGTGGCTCCGCCTGCTGAACTGTGCTGATCTCAGGCTGGAACTATCATAATTATCATAATAATATTGCAGTTAAGGTTTAGACTGGGCAGGAAATAGGCAGTACCGTATTACCACTAAATGGTGCAACTTATGTTTTTAAGAAGTGCTTAGCATTTTAAGAAATGCTCCTGGATAGTAAAGAATTACAGATTCACAATAGGAGAGACTCAGACATAAAAGACCTCTAAATGGGTCACACTGTTGAATAAAAGTACGTAGTAGGCTTAAAAGAGAAAAGAAATAAAGAGTATAGAGAGATGCTTTAAAAAAGAGGGGAGTAAAGTCTTTAAAGAGACAGAGTACAGTTATAGATTAAAACATCTATAAAAATTATATAAGCCATGTAAAAATGGAAAATTCACAGAATGTCTGGATTATGTATTTTATTGTGTTTTCTTTAAACTTTTTGACTGTAAAGGAGCTAAGTACAAAGAGACCTTTCATTGTATAGGCTGCCAAGCTAAACAAGCATGGATAATATTATAAAGGTATAATGACTTCAACTTTTGAGTCTAAGGATATGATGGTTTGGAAAAGAAGTTCTCCTTTTGTTTTCACAGAAGATGAGAACCTTTGGATTGCTTTCAGACCAATAATATGGTTTCATAGACCCTGAAAGGTCACCATGAACACCTTCAGAAAATTACTTCACTCAACTGGTGACTCCACCTAGTACATAGGATACACCATGAAAGACCTGATTAACAGCGGACCCATACAGCAGGAAGAAGTTTGGAGAGAAATAACTATGTCCATATTCCCAAATATTGTTTATAAATGTTCTTTTACATTTAAAGGGGGATATGATATAGATATGAATAATTTCCATTGGTATGGATTTTGCTTTGTTGATATAAATTTAAGGTCAATTTTGTTATATGTAAATGTATTTCTGCTCTTGATTAAGGTATTGTGATTGTGTAGTTCATTTAAAATGTAATGTATAATTAGGAAATATAGGTTTTTAATCGATAATCATCAATAATAGTCAAGTTTGTAGTCATGTTAGTTAGATTTTCTATATATAGAGAGATATATTTCAGTTAGATAGACATTCTTCATATCTTTCAAAGACTACAGAATTTTAATTTTAAATGTTTTAATAACTTAGGGCTTTTCATGACAGTGAGACACTTCTGCCCCTGGCAGCACCAATCTACTTCAAGAGGAAGATGGGCATCGAAGAGGCTCCTTATGGAGTTGGTTAGCCATTTGGGCAAGAAACTGCTCTTGCCTGGACTGTTGCATAAACTGGACACAAAGAACCCACAGAGAGAGGACTGCTTAACTTGCCTAAAGGTGAGATGATCCTTCAAGGTTCCTGATTCATGAAAGAGTTTGCAAGAATTCTGCAGGATATAGAAGAAAGTGACTAAACTGTTTCTGAAATTTCCTGCTTCATGAAAAAGTCTGCTAAATACTGTGGGCCTGTAGGCTAAAGATGGATGCCCCAATGGTATAGAAAAACTTTGGGTGACTCTCCAGGAAGCAAGATATCTCTGTCACTTCTAGAGTTTTGGAAGTTGCTTACTTCTTGTTTACTTAGGTAATATTATATCCTTCTGGAGTCTTTGATGGAGTTGAAGAATAGATAGATAGTTATAGCTTTCCTTTGTTATGATTAAAGATAAAGAAGATTGTAACTGTAGTTCTTGCTTGATAACTGTTTTGTTATATGTAATTTTACTATGTTAAAGTGAAAGCCTTTCTTGTTTGTTTAAACAGAGAAAGGGGAAATGGTATAGGAGGTTCTTTTGTTTGTGTGTTGCTTTCATTGGTTGAATAAAGAGACTGTCTTGGCATTTTGATAGGGCAGCCCTTAGGTGGGTGGAGTAGACAGAACAGAATGCTGGAAAGAAGGGAAGTGTGGCAGACAACATGAATCTCCGGCCTGAGTTGGAGGTAGGTTAGAATCTTCCCAGTAAGCCACAACCTCGTGGTGATACACAGATTATTAGATATGGGTTAAAGCAAGATGTGAGAGTTAGCCAGGAAGAGGCTAGATATAATGGGCCAGTCAGTGTTTAATTAATATAATTTTGGTGTGGTTATTTCGGGCTTAAGCTAGCTGTGCAACCGGGAGCCTGGCGGCGGGACCATGGCCCACCCGCTGCAGCCTGCCAGCTCCTTTACAATAATATAGCACATTTGTTTAGGTATCATTAGTGCCTTTTGATGAACAGCTTTGCTTTCATGCCCATATTCAATTATCTGATATACATCCATTGTAATGAAATTTTGGATTATTTGTAAGTTTTAATATTTGAAGGAACTATGAACTTTATCACATAGGAGATGCAATACTTTACATTTTAGTCAAAGTATAACATCCCAGTTGTCCCATATCTCAAACAATACTTGTTTTCTTAATATTTTCAAAATTATGTTTTCTTCTAAATGTGTTCAGGGTCATTTTGATTCATACCTCCCTGGTAATGGATTGTTGAGCATCTTTTAATGTGCCCAGTTGTAATTTGTTTCGAAGAAACATATAGGAAGTGTACATGCATGTGTGCACATGTCACAGTACATGTTTGGAGGTCAAATGATAGCTTGAAGAAGTTGCTTCTCTCCTTCCACCATGTGGATCCCTGGGAGTGAACATGGGCTTTCAGAATTAGCAGATACCCCCTTGCGACTGAGCCATCCTTCCCAACCCGTTTTTTATTTACATGTCATATACTAGATTGGTTTTCTTATGTTGAACTACTTGTCCCACCTGGTAAAAATTGGCTTGTTCATGGACTGTTATTTTAATAACATTTAGGTTGTTTTATTCATTTTTGTTGTGTTTTTGTTCTTAAAGTCCTGTTGACTATTTTTCGATTAATATTTATACAGATACTGACTTAATCTGTTTTTGGATTAATATTATGATTTGTTACTAATTACATAGCATCAGGCAAGAAATGTGACCTGCATCTATTTTCCACATTTACTTACAGGTTTGAGAGAAAATGGATATTAATAATTTAAATTGTAACAGAAAACTCAGAAAGGCCATCTGTTCCTATGTACCTCTTTCTTGGAAGTTGTTTTTATTGTTACTTTTACTCAATTGTTAGATTGTTCACTTTTCTTGTTATAACTATAGAGAATTCTAACTTTTTTTGACTAAGCTTAGGGGTTTATGAGTTTCTAGAAATTTTTCTCCTTCATCTTGATTATCTTATTTATTGCTTATATTTTATAAAATTTTCTGAGAACAGTAGTTAGTATTATTATCTTTTTATTATGGTTTTAATAATGTTTATCTTTTCTATTTTATTCTTTGTCAGCTTTGCTAAGTATTTGCCATATTTAGAAGCAAGTTCTCTTGACTTTTTGGTCAGATATAACATTTTGAATGAGCACTGAGCTCATTATTCTCCTGGCTTGTGGAGGAACTTTTCAGGAGTGGGGTTGGATGGGTTCCCTTCAACAATGGGTTTGGGTTAAGTACATAGGGACTGTGGTTGAGGTAGCAAGGGTAGGCTAGAAGGATGGAAGGATGGAGTCAATGAATGCAGTTGGGGACAAGGACATATTCATAGAGAATAGGCAACCAGGGCTTCCATCTTCTAATTAGTGGTTCTAAGGTGGGGTATAGGTCTTTCTTGATAAACACCTGGGTGCTCTTGTACAGGGAGTGACCTTTTATCTATGGTCCTACATGGGGAACCCAAAGGAGTGGTGGGAGCCAACTCTGTGATTTCAAAGAAAGGCAGTTCAAGGCATCCACAACTCCAGCAGAGTACAGATGGAGCTAAGACTTGGCAGTGCCTTGGAAAAGAAAATCTTCACGTCCTAGCTCCACATCATTCACTTTGCTGTATCTTCAGAGACACCCTTGAAATGATATTGCAGTTTGTTAATAAAATTGTATTTTGGATTTCCATATGTGAGTACCCTCTCCCCTTTACAAAAAAAAATGATATACAGGCACAGATGGACAGACTACAGGCAAGACAGGCAGAGATCTATAAAATGGTTCTAAAAACAACAGTTGTTAATAAGTTCAACTTTACTGTTATGTTTTATGACTTAGTATTCATTTTTAGTTTTGTCTTGATGAATTGACAAACTATAAAAAGTCCTTTGTCTCCTGAAAAAAAAATCTGTTTTTTCACGAATGTTTGTTTTGTCTAATAGCATAAACACTTTAGTTCTAAATTGACTAATCTTTGGTCGGAAATACCGTTATCTCTCATTTTATTTTCTGTATTAATTTTGTCTTAGATCTAGAGTTAATGTCTTGTAGATACAACATAGTTGAATTTAAAAGTAATAAATTGTGAAAATCTCTGCTTTTTCAACTGGATTCCCTATTCCTTTATAATTACTGTAATTTCTATTGAGAACAGATTCATTTATGTCTCCTTATTTTTCCCTTTTGTGTCTTATGTGTGTTTTCTCTCTAGTTTTATCATCATTTCCTTATGTTGTATTAGAACACTAGAACTACTGCAGCATAAACAAGAAGAAGACAAAAATCTAAGGATAAATTTACTGAAATAAGAAATTTTATCAGAAGACACTAAGAACTCACCTTAATCATTGAATTTAAAATCAATGCTTTAAAGCATTTGAACTGATCGATTAAATGAATTAATTTATGAAATAAAGTTAAATGAATAACACTTCTAAAAATGTACCTGAAGGAAGAATAAAAAATCAAATAAATAAATCAATAAATTCATACTTGAAGATGAAGTTATATTATGTAAAAAATGTGTGAATAGTTTTTATAATGAATATAAATAGACAACATTATTTTCTATTATTGCTATAATAAATTTCTAGTTTTAGTGGTTCCAAATTATGCAAATTTGTTGCAAAACATGTCTGGATCAAGGTTCTCTGTGTTAGAATCAAGTACACAGAGATGCTCTCTGCTCTTTCTGTAAGTTCCAGTCGAACAAATTTATTTCATTTCATTCTAATTATTCCCCTGTTAAGTAAATGCTCAACATTCTTAATAATCAGGAAAAAAAACTCTGAGATCAAATGACTAAGATCAAAAACACTCCTGGTAGCTTATTCTAGAAAGAAAGTGGAGTAAAGGAAACATTCCTCTATTCCTGCTGGGAGTGCAACGTTGTACAGCTGCTGTGGAAATCAGATGGCGATTTCTCAGAAAATTAGGAATCAATGCACCTTAAGATCCAGCAATACCATTCTTGGGCATACACCCAAAGGATGCATACTCATACCACAAGGACATTTGCTCAACTATTTCATAGCAGGATTATTCGTAGAAGCCAGAACCTGGCAACAACTGAAATGCCCCTCAACTGAAAAATGGATAAAGATAATGTGGTACATTTACACAATAGAGTACTATTCATCAGTAGAAAACAATGACATCTTTTAATTTGCAGGAAAATAGACAGAACTGGAAGAAAAAACATCCTGAGTGAGGTAACCCAGACCCAGAAAGACAAATATAATATGTACTCATTCATAAGTGGATACCAGGCATAAAGAAAAACCAGCCTATAGTTCACAACCCCACAGAAACTAGAACCCTCTTCCAGAAACAAAGGGAAGCAGTTTCAGAAATGCACAACTTACCAAATCAATACTGTGAACAAAGTGGTCAAGACCATGATGGCAAAACCCACAGAATTAGTTAACCGGAGCTAGTGAAAGACCCAGGACTGACAACTGAGTAACCTGCATTAGGCCCACTGAATGCAGATGTCAATGGTGTGACTTGGGCAGTATACAGAGTCACTGGCAGTGGGACCAGGACCTAACTCTAATACATGAAGTGACTTAGTAGAGCTCATTCTCTGTAGAGAGATACCTTGCTCAGACTAGGTATAGGGGTGGGAGAAGGGGGCTTCGTCCTGCCTCATAGAGGTGAAGGGACAAACTTAAATTGACTTCCCATGGGAGGCTGTAACTTCTCTGAGAAACATTTGCAGAATGGGGAATGGGGTGGAGGAAAGGAGGAGGAATGGGAGGAGAGTAGGGAGCAGGAACTGGGATCGGTATGTCAAAAATAAATGAATAAATAAATAAATGAAATTTAATAAAAAAATCAGAAATAGAATTAATGATATGGAAACCAAAAGAGTAACATATTTGGTCAAAAAACAGCTAGAAAAAAAAAAAAACTATGTTCTGAAACATCAGGAAGCTTTGCATAAACCTTCACAGAATGCCCCATCCCTTTTGAAAGTTTGCCAGTGTGTTGACTCTTTTCCATGATTCAGCTCCTGCTCTTCTTTCTAACTCTTTCTTCCTCTGAATAAGGGAGCAAATATTTCTATGCTTTTAAGGACTCATGGGTTTCCATTGGACTTATGAAGAGAATCAATAATAATAATAATAATAATAATAATACATATGAAAGTCCCCAACTCCAACCACATATTCTTTTTGCTATGATTTTTGACACATTCATAGTTTCTATGGATTGTGGCATATTATTTATCAGAGCTATTACTAAACAAAGTAGCCTTATATTGCATATAAAGATCTATGTACTATATCATAATATAAGATTTAAAAACAAAGAAATAAAAAGATATGGTGGTCTAATAGCAATCAATTTTTTGTTGTCACAGCAACAATATTAGAGAAAACATATTTTGAATATAATGTTTTGTGTAGGAAAAGTATCTATTTCTCCATTTAATCTAGGTTATAGTTTAAGTAGAGGTCTTGGTTTCACCTGCTTCCCTGCCACATGAACCCCGAGGCCTTCCTTTCTGATTTTTGTATGAATATAAAAGTGTGGCAACCAGACATTAGTGCCCAATTTCAGGCCTTTATACTTTTAGATATTATATTTCTTAGTAAATTAAAGATTTATAAAAGTACTTTTACTGCTTATACTACAAATTTAGCCAACGGCACACTTATATTTTGTAATTATATTGCTTCAAAGGATTGCATATGTCATTTGCACTGTAATATCAAAATCTCTTAGGGTACAGACCAGAGTTTAATTTCAGGGCACCTTACAGAACTATTCAAAACAATAAAATTGAAGCATCAAATATTTAAAAATAACACTATAGATAGCCAATATTTAACACTTTAATCAAAGCAACAGCAAAATGCATCAAATAAGCAGTCAGAAGTTGCAAAATCCCTAGTGTTATGTACAAGTTGCCATTCTCATATAATCCAATTTATTTACTAAGGTGATACATATTTATATATGAAAATTATAATTAAAATATTTTTGATGTCATTATCTAAATAAATAGAATCAGTATACCGTATGTTTTTTTCATAAAAGGATATACTTCTTTATTACAAGCTGTAATTGAAAAAGTCCCTCTAATCTCAAGATTTAGCTGGTTGCAGCATAATGAATAGAAGGAACAAAAGGTCAGGCTTTCAGTAAAAGTTCAACAAAAGTCTTTTCTTTGACATCTTATATATTTTCTATTTGGGGAAGTAATCGTGAGAATAAAATAAAACTTTTGCAGCCCAATACACAATTAGGAAATCTGTGTAAAGTCAAGAGACCATGATGGCTATCTGTGAGTCTCCTCTGGGAGATACATCATGTCTAATATTTTCTACTGGAAATAACATGGGACTTTCATTAAGGGCCAAATATTGTTGGTGTTCTAAAATTTAACCACTTAATTATTGGATCTTGAAAGGATCTGTAAAGTCAGTATCCTCAAGAAACAGCTTAATATTGTAAACTTTTAATTTTTTAAATTGTTTTTAATTGAACTCAAATTATGTCATTTCTCATCACTTCCTTTTTTCAGTCCCTACCAGCCACCATTTCTAGAAACCCCCTGTTACTTCTTCTCAAATTGATAACTTCCTCGTTGATTATTATTGCTGCATATCTATCTATCTATCTATCTATCTATCTATCTATCTATCTATCTATCTATCTATCTATTCTCTCTCTCTCTCCACATCATCTATGCTTAATGTATTGTTACTGTTGTGTGCATATGTTTTCATGGCTAACCACTTTGTATTTGACAACCAAAAGAGGACCCATTTCTGAGAGTGGCTAGTTGTATTCTCCTGGTAGTCATTATCTGCCTGTAGGTTTTTTATGTAATGGTGGAACCCCATAAAAACACATCCTTTCATGTTAACAGTTCCATAGATATTGCCATTGTTCTGGTTTTGTTTATGCAGCCATTTCTTGGAAATATCTATGGTTTCCCATAGACAGAGTCAACAGTGTCATTTCCTGGCCACTCAGACCTGAATAATCACACAGAAACTATATTAGTTACAAATTGGGATATTGGCTCAGGCTCATTACTAACTAGCTCTTACAACTTAAATTCATCCATAATTCTTGTTTATATTTAACCATGTGACTGGCTACCTTTTTACAGTAAGTTATTCTGATCTTGTTTTCTCTGTGTCTAGTTTGTGACTGCATCTCTGCCTTTCCTCTTCCTAGAAGTTTGCTAGTCTGGGTGCTTTTCCTATGTACTTCCTGCCTGGCTAATGGTCAATTACATTTTATTAAACCAATAGACTGACCAATCTTTAGATTGTACAAGAGCACTATACCACAGCTGTTTCTAGTTGTGATTTTATGTGACAGTCTCTATTGCTCTTAAGAGAGCCTTCTTTAAGTGTGGTAGATATATTTATCTGTGAGTATAAGAATAAGATTTAGAATGTCATAAAATTATGCTAGTTTAAGAAAGTAACAGTGGTAGATCATTTTCTAAGACTCATGATCTCATTAACCAAGGGAAGCTAGCAAGATTTTCAATACCAGGCATAATTTCCCTCCTACAGAGTAGACTTTAATTCCAATTAGTTTTTGGTTGCAACAAGACATGAGTGCCATTTAGTATATCTTTATGTATATCTCGCCATTTGCATAATCATCTTGTTTTGTAGATGCTGCATCTTGATAAGAATGTTGAATTGCTTTCTATTATTGCAGCTTGTGTAGTATTCTCTGGAATTATGGATGCCACATTGAAGGAAAGGGGCTTTCAGATAAGATCTATGTAGAGTCATCAACATCCTATGCCCTAACTATTCAGTATCTTAAACAACAAGGGCCAAATCTCAATGCCTGAGAGCCAACCAAGAGATACACCTATATCTAAATTATTTTAGGAGTCATTTGGATTATCAAATCAATAGGTAGAAACAAAATCCCAAAATCTTTTATGATAAAAATTCTAAAGAGAAAATGACTCAAGGAAATATACCGCAGCATAATAAAGACTATATAGGACACACTTGTAGTGAATATTATACTAAATATAGAAAGATCACAGAAATCCCATTAAAAACAATAACAAAATAGGGTTTTAACCACTCCTTTTCAATATACTGCTGGAAGCACTAGCTAGAGCAATAATGCAAGAGAGAGAAATTAATGGAACTCATATAAAAAAAAGTGAAATTATCCCAATTTTCAGGTAATATAATATGTATTAGAAATCCCAAAAATTCCAACAATAAACTTCTAGAAGAAATTAACAGTTTGTTAAAGTGACAGAGTAGAAAATCAACTTATATAAATCAGCAACCTAGTTGAGGGTCTGATATCCCAGTTAGAAAATCTAACACTAAACATACAGAATAAAAAGAATACTAAGGGATGTTATCTAGAGCTTAGACCCTTCCGCTATCCGAATCATGGCATCCCAGCGACCAGGCAGCAACACCATCTCCCACCAAATATCCCCACCACAGCAGCAACTACAGGTCCCAGTTGACCCACCCACCCCTGAAAGAACAACAGTCACACCAGTGACCACCAGAACCACTAGACCCACATGCACCGGGAGGGACAGGTGAGTGTCAGATATCCTGGCTGAAGAACCCTGCTTTCTAAGCCCTAGTTTCCAGCCCTCACCCAACCATGACACCCCTAGTGGCCAAACAGCAGCATCCTCTCCTGCCAACCATCCCCCTATGAACCAGTGACCGTCAGCCCCACCAGCCCCACATGCACCTATAGTAACAGTGACCACCATAGCCACAAATCCCAGCTATAGCCCACAGAAGAGGTCTCAACTGCACCTGGAGGAAGAAAGACCAACATTTGGGTAAGGAACCCACCTGTACTGATTTGGAGGAAGAGATGGGTAGATGGCAATACAAGAATACATTTGACAACACAAAGAACAATATGGCAGTACCAGGAACTAGTGGATCTCCAACAGCAAGATCTGAGCATCCCAATGCAGATGATGTATAAGAAAATAGCCTTAAAAATAACTTTATGAGGATGATAGAGGTACTTAATGAGGAAATGAGAAATTCCCTTAAAGAAATGGAGAAAAAGATAAATAAAAAATTGCAGAAATCAATAAATCCCTTAATGAAAGCCAAGAAAGCAAAGAAAACCCGATCAAACAAGTGAAGAAAACAGTCCAAGACTTGAAAATTCAAATAGATGCAATAAAGAAAACACAAACTGAGGGATTTCTAGAAATGGAAAATCTTGGTAAATGAACAGGAAGTACAGATGCAAGCAAAACAAGCAGAATTCAAGAGATGGAAGAAAGAATCTCCAAGTCTGAAGATACAACAGAGGAAATAGGTTCTCCCAATTGAGAAAAAAATGTTAAATCAGACAAATTCTTAACATAAAACATCCAGAAAATCTGGAACACTATGAGAAGACAAAACCTAAGAATAACAGGGAGAGAAGGAGAAGATTTTCAGCTCAGAGGCATAGAAAATGTATTCAACAAAATCATAAAAGAAAACTTTCCCAACCTAAAGAAAGATATCCCTATGAAGGTACAAGAGGCTTACAGAACACCAAATAGACTAGACTCCCCCCACTGCAAAACAGTCCCTTTACTGTATAATAATCAAAACACTAAATATACAGAATAAAAAAGGAATACTAAGGGTTGCAAAGGAAATAGGCCAAGTAAAATATAAAGGAAGACCCATTAGAATAACATTTGACTCCTCAATGGAGAATCTGAAAGTAAGAAGGTCCTGGACAGAAATTATACAGACACCAAGAGACCACAATTCAAGCCCAGATATTCCCTGACAAAACCAGATTTAAACAATACCTATTCACAAATCCAGTCCTTCAGGAAATGCTAGAAAGAAAACTCCAACCTAAGGAAGTTAGCTGCAGCCATGAAAACACAGTCCACAGATACTCTCACAGCAGCAAACCTCAAAGAAGGGAAACACACAAACACTACCATCACCACCAACAAAACCAAATGTAACAGGAATTAACCACCACTCTTCATTAATATCTCTTAATGCCAGTGGTATAAATTCACCAGTAAAAAGACAGAGGCTATCAGAATGGATTCAAAACAAGACCCACCCTTCTGCTGCATAAAAGAAACACACCTCAACCTCAAAGACAGACATTACCTCAGAGTAAAGTAGTAGGAAAGGCTTTTCCAAGAAAATGGACTTAAGAAAAAAGCAGGTGTAGCTATTCTAATATCTAACAAAATAGTGTTCAACCTAAATTAACCAAAATAGATGGAGAAGGACAATTCATATTCATCATAGGAAAAATCCACTAGGATGAACTCTCAATTCTGTGCATCTATGCCCCAAATACAAGAGCACCCAAATATGTAATAAAAACACTACTAAAGCTTAAATCACATATCAAACCATGATCAAGTAAGCTTCATTCAAATCTGTCAATGTAATCGACCATACAAATAAACTGAAACAAAAAAAAAAACACAGAATCATCTGATTTGATGATGAAAAGCCTTCAACAAAATCCAACACCCCTTCATAATTAAGTTTGTGGAGAGATCAGGGATTCAAGGAAAATACCTAAAAATAATAAAGGCACTATACAACAAGTCAACTGCCAACTCCAACCTAAATGGAGAGAAACTCAAAGCAATCCCACCTTAATCAGGAACAAGACAAGGATGTACACTCTTTTCATAGTTGTTCGATATAGTGCTCAAATTTCTAGGTAGAGAATTAAGACAGCAAAAGGAGATAAAGGGGATACAAATTGGAAGTGAAAAAGTCAAACTTTCGTATTTGCAAATGATATTATTGTATCTATAAGTGACCCCAACAATTCTACCAAGGAACTCCTACAGCTGATAAAATCTTTAGCAATGTGGCAGGGTACAATATTAACTCTAGTAGTTGTCCTATATACAAATGATAAATGGGCTGAGAAAGAAATCAGAGAAGCATTATCCCTTATAATAACCACAAGTAACATAAAATATCTTGAGGTAACTCTAACCAAACAAGTGAAAAACCTTTATGACAAGAACTTTAAGTCTTTGCAGAAACAAATTAAAGAAGATATCAGAAAATGGAAATATCTCCCAGGCTTTTGGATAAGTAGGTGTAACATAGTAAAAATGGCAAACTTACCAAAAGCAATCTACAGATTCAATATAATCCTCTTCTAAATCTTAACACAGTTCTTCACGGACCTCAAAAGAACAATACTCAACTTCATAAGAAAAAAAAAATAAACAGAAGAATCAAAACAATCCTGTACAATAAAGGAACTTATGGGAGGCAACATCATCCCTGACTTCAAGCTCTATTATAGAGTTACAGTAATGAAAACAGCTTGGTATTGGCATAAATACAGATATGTAGATCAATGGAATTGAACTGAAGACCCTGACATTAATCCACACACCTATGAATACCTGAATTTTGACAAAGAACACAAATTTTACAATGAAAAAAAGAAAGCATCTTCAACAAGTGGTACTGGCATAACTGAATGTCAACATATATAAGAATGCAAATAGATCTATCTATATATATATACCCATTTGCAAAACTCAAGTGCAAGTGGATCAAAGACCTAAACACAAATACAGTTACACTAACCTTGATAGAAAAGAAAGTGGTAAGTAGCCTAGAATGCATTGTCACAAGAGATCACTTCTTAAATAGAACAACAGTAGACAGATTCTGAGAGCAACTATCAATAAATGGCAACTCCTGAAACTGAGAGGCTTCCCTAAGGCAAAGAATATGGCCAATAAAACAAAACAGCAACCTACAGAATGGAAAAAGATCTTCACCAATCTGACATCTGACGGATCTCAAATATATATAAAGAATTCAAGAAAACTAGACACCAAAATACCAAATAATCCAATTAAAAAATGTGGTACAGATGAAAACAGAGAATTCTCAACAGAAGAAACTCAAATGGCCTAAAGACATATAGGGAGTTGCTCAACATCCTTAGCAACCAGGGAAATGTAAACCAAAATGACTCTGAGATACCATCCTACACCTGCCAGAATGGTTAAGATAAAAAAAAAAAAAAAAAAAAAAAAAAAAAAAAAAAAAAAAAAAAAAAAAAAAAAAACACTGATGACAGCTTACACTTCAGAGGATGGTGGGAGTATAAACTTGTACAGCTGCTTTGGCAATAGGTATGGTGGTTTTTCGGAAAACTGGCAATTGATCTACCTTAAGGTCCCTCAGTACAACTCTTGGGCATATACCCAGAGGATGTACAATCATACTCAAATACATTTGCTCAATTTTTTCAAAGAAGCATTATTCATAGTATCCAGAACTTGGAAACAACCTAGATGCCCATTGAACAAAAAATGGATAAAGAAAATATGGTAAATTTCATAGTTGACTATTACACAATGGTAAAAAAAATGACATCTTGAAAGTTGCAGGCAGGTGAGTGGGTGGAACTAGAAAAACCCTTCTGCATGAGGTAACTTCCCAGAAAGATAAACACAGTGTGTATTTACTCATTATTGGATATTAGATGTAAAACAAATGATAACCAAGCCACAATACACAATCCCCAAAAAGCTAGCTAAAAGGGAGGACCCTTATATGGACACACATGGAGAGCCCCAAGAAAGAAAATAGTTAGGATACCCTGGGTAAACTGGGGGTGGTGGTAGAATGGAGCAGATGGGGGATGGGAACATAAGGAATCAGGAAGACCAAATTGGGGGAGGGACAGAGGAGAAGAGCAATGAAACAGATACCTTGATAGAGGAAGCCATAATGGGGTTAGGGAGAAACTCGGTGTTAAAGAAATTCTCAGAAATCCACAAAGATGACCCTAGCTAAAACTCCTAGCAATAGTGGAGAGGATGTCTGAAAGGGTCTTCCCTTTAACCTGGTTAGTGACTACCCCAATTGTCATCATAGAACCTACATCCAGTAATTGATGGAATCAGATACAGTGACCCACAAGCCAAGAACTGGGCTGAGTTCCTGGAGTTCAGTTGAAGAGAGGGAGGAGCAATCATATGAACAAGGGGGAGGGCAAAAGTATGATAGAGGAAACCACAGAGACAGATGGTAAGAGCAAGTGGGAGCTCACAGACTATGAACGGACAGCTGGGGACCCTCCATGGGTCTGAACTAAACCCTCTGAATGTGGGTGACAGTTATGTCACTTGATATGTTTCTGGGGGCTGTGAGTGGTACCTGGACCTATCACAAGTGCATAACCTGGCATTTTGGAACCCATTTTCTATGTAGGATACCCTGCTCAGTCTTTTTATGAGGCAAAGGGCTTAGTCCTGCCTCAAGTTGGTATACCAGACTCTGTTGACTCCCCAAGGAAGGTATTACTCCCTCCGAGGAGGGAATGGAGGGGATAGGATGGGGGAAAATGGTGAGCAAGAGAAGGGGAGGAAGGCAGAACTGGAGTTGTTATGTAAAATGAAAAATACATTTTAAAAATAAAACTGAAAAAAAAACCAAAAAATCAGTAGCCTTTATATGCATCAAGAAAGACACTGGGAAAGAGATCATGGACACATTCCTACTTACAAGAGCATCAAAGACAATACATTATCTTGGAATAAATTGAAAAAGAGGGTGAAAGGCCCTTATAGTGAAAATTTCAAATCTCCAAAGAAAGAGATTGAGACAAACACTGGAAAATTAAAAGAGATCCTATATTCCTAGATTGGTAGATTTAATCATGTCAAAAATGACCATCCTACCAAAAACAATTTGCAGATTCATCACAATTGCAGTCCCTATCAAAATACCCACAAAATAGAAAAATATGCCTCTACTTCGTGTAATAGGAGAAAAGATACTGAATAATGAAATACCTGGGAACTCATGAAAGTAAAAGGCTTCTGTAGAGTCATGAGAAGAGTCAATTGGGTCAAAAAGAAGCCCACAGAATGCAAAAGAACTTTTTCCAGATATACATCTGAAAGATGATTAATATTCACAATGAACAAAATACTCCAAAAACAAGAGTCATTAGGATTAAATGATGAAAATTTTTAAAAATGGACCAGAGACTTAAACATAGTTATCAATAAAATAAATAAGTCATTAAGATATACTTGGAAATGCTGATCTAAAATTGTAATTTAATTTAAAAATGAAGAATATTATCTAAAATGAGAGAAATAGCTATCTTATCTTATAAGGCCCATTTAAATTAATTAGTTCATTCTCTCTAGAATGTTTATTAATCACCCCAATTAAATGTTTTCCTTTATAAGAATTGCCATGGTCATCTTGTTTATTCACAGCAATGAAAATCCTAACTAAAACAGGGATCAAAAACTTTTTAGTGTTTCCCTACCAATGAAGGAGACTATTTATCAATGCTGGGACTATTGATTGCTGTGTGCAATTCAGTTTAGCCCTAGTAACACATAATTAACTAAACTATAATGGTAATCTTGATTGTCAACTTTACTACATTTGAAAGTAACTAAAGGTCAAGTAGGGATTGTCTTGGTTGGATTATTTGAGGTGAGAGGCCTAACTTAAATCTGTATCATTTGAGGTCTGAGGATCTACCCTAATTCTGGACCACACATTTTGGTGGCAACACACATCAAATGATGTGGAAGAAGAAAACTTTTGCTTCTTGCCTCCCTGCCCTCACTCTCACTAGCAAGTTCATCCATTCTGTCCCTGAACCACTCTTTTTTTTGGTGTTAGAACTGACATCTTTGGGATTCTATCATGTACTGAAAACTGGCAGCTCTCTAGAACCTCTCTGGGATTACAGCACCAGATTGGCACCGATAAAATATCCAGTCTTGTGGACTGAACAATGACTAGATCCTTGGCCTTTCCATCAGGTGACAGCCAATGTTGGACTACTTGAACCAGAGTCTGTAAGCCACTCCAATGTGCGTGTGTGTGTGTGTGAGAGAGAGAGACAGAGACAGAGACAGAGAGAATGAATTACTGTTAGTTTATTCTCTTAGTTCTCTTCCTTAGAGAATTCTGACTAACACATAGGCCATAATGCATAATGCTACCACTAGAATTTTGTAATTGAAATATGTTCTTACATGCTTTCTGTCACTCCTTGAGAACCACTTTGCAGGAAGACTGCCACCTACATTAAGGTTTTAAAAGTGGGAGGAGAAAAGGTCTGAGAAACATTTTTTATTGAGCTGTTGAAAAGCTGCGTATCACTATCTTTAAGTGGGAAGAGGTGGGGATGATAGCTGCCCCATGTAATAAGGATAAATTAAGAAACTTACAGTGTTTGCGTTTGCTTCAGTGCCAGAGTAGACTAAGCCAAGATTGCCATTCTCTGTAAGACAGAGACTTGAGTAGCATGATACCTTTGGGGCAGAGCAAGAATCAGGAGAGTTTCTCTTGGCACCCATACTTGCTGCAATGTTTCTTATTGACTGCAGGTCTGCCATGCTCAAAAGTCACTCACGTCTAGGATTTGGAATAATAGCCCATGCTACAGGAACAATGCAACCTAATTAACAATTCTTAGAGATAGCTTTAAGAGTTTGCAACTGCATGTGGGAAGGAGGAATTCATTACAGGCAATCAGGACTGTAAGTATGTATCCTTCAAAGACCAAAGAAAGGTTTAGGCAAAAGCTGCTTGAATCTCCTGTATACTTTGGTAAGATCATGTCCTCATTTTATGCTTTCTACAGCCTATGAACCTGACATTCACTTAGTTCTGAATGATAACATAGAAAATAA
>PVIU01027295.1:0-20682 GCA_004026605.1 Ondatra zibethicus | reverse complement strand
TCATTTCCTCAAATGGTCAAAAGTTTTATGTATAGAGTCACTGAACTCCTTACTGTCACAGAGGTGAATCAGGATCACCAAATGCATTTATCTTGAAAAGTTCTTTAAATAGTCACTATGGGTTTTCAGTGTTGTCCATGCTATGAGAGGAGGCTTTAGTAACTGTAGTTTGTCTAGTTAGAAAATCATCACCACATAATACTAAATTAACTAGAGAAATTCATTCCTATGATTCTGTTTGTTCAGAACCACTCCTGGTACCACAATATGTATTAGGGTTCTCAAAAGCAACAGAACTGATAGAATGAGTTATCAACTTATTGATAACACATATATAGCTATTGATAAACATTTAAAGAGTTTTTATTAGAGTAGCCTACATAAAGTGGTCCGACCATGGACATCTCACAATGGGGAGGCCAAGAATACAATACTTGGTCAGTCCACAAGGCTAGATGTCTCAGCAGTCCCAACCTGCTCTTCGGTCTATGGTGGAAGCCTGAAGAGGTTCATTCTAATATCCCTGACGGGATTCCACAGCAACAGTTTAGATGGATGTGCCGGCGAAAGTGAGGACAAGCAGGCAATAAGGCAAAGTTTTCTCTTTTCATGTCATTTTATTTGGGCTACCACCAGTAGGCTCCTTCCACATGTAGGCTGTGTTTTCCTGCTTTGTCTGACAAGGAAATCGCCCAAAAGAGCACCCAGCAGCTTCTAAGTTTTAAGATTCAAGGTGCATTCAAGCTTGACAACCAAGATAAGATTGATCACAACATACAAGAATAACTTTGAAATCTCAATGAAATGCTATTAGATTAGATTTGGTGATTCTCCACACCAACTCATGTGGTCACATGTTTAATTCAATAAAGAAACACACCAGAACCATCAGGGGCAATGGCATTAGCATGAGGTGGCAGTTAATTAATTAGAGAGGGGGTGTGGGAACAGGATCAACAACAAAATATGTATGTATGACAATCCTGTGCTGAAACTTATTTTGAATGCTGATCAGAGAGAGCTGAGGTGAGATTTACATTCTGAAAAAAAGTCCTGTTGAGAAGCTCCAGGGTAGCTGATGGATACCTTCTCATTGATAAGATTAGAATGCTTTCCATTAATCTACATTTTAAAAATATAGTAAATTGTGAAAATGTTATGAAAAGTCACTTTTAATGTAAACTTTCCCTCCATTACTAAAGAATGGTTAAGCCTGGTAGCACTGGTGTATAAATTTCAGGTACTCAGGAAGCTGGGGCTTTTAGGATATGTAGCCTTTAATCAATGGAGGAAATTATTTTCTATTAGATTTCTAGGACTTTTTCCTTTTATCATAATACTAAATTTTTGAAAAGCATCTTCCATATCTATTGAAATGATTGTATGGTTTTCTTCTCTCACACATGATTATGTTGACCTATTCTAAATGACATAAAACCCTACTTATTCTAAATGCATTCTCCTCTTTTGTGCATCGTGAGCTTATATTTGGAATTATTTTATTGGAGATTTTTGAACCAATTTTATGAAGGACTTTAATGTGCGGTTTTCTTTGTCAGAATGTCTTTATCTGATTTCCTTAGGAATATAGTGCTGGTCTCATAAGTTGAGTTATGAAACAGTCCTTTTTATTATGTATTGTGGAAGAATTTTTGCAGAATTGCCATTATTTCTTCCTTAAGCACTTGATAAAAATCTATCAGTGAAACTTTCTGCAGTATGATTTTTTCTAGTTGGAAATACTTCAACTAAAAATTCAATTTCTTAGAGTTACACAGCAAAATTCACTGTCATTCAGTGAGCTTTGAAATCTTTTAAGGAATCCACATGCTTCGTTTAAATTATACAATTTGCCATTGTGCTATTTTTAATAGTTTGTTATTATGATTCTAATACTAGCATTGCTTATAATGACTCCCTGCCCCCTTTCTCAATTTCTTCTTTTGAGACAGGCTCTAGTTGTATAATATGGCCTGAGAATCTGCAAGCAGACCAGGTTGACTGAATTACTGGTCTCCATCTCTTTAGTGCTGGGATTTAAATGTGCGCACCACCATACACAGATAAACTCTTCACTCTTGGACCTATGCTTAAGGATCCCTTTGTCTTGGCTAGTCTGGTTGCAAGCTGTTCAAATTTGTAGACTTCGTTGGTGTAAGAGGTCCTTCTTTCTATGTGTTTGCTTGTGTTGGTTAATGAATAAAGAAACTGCCTTGGCCTGATAGGGGCAGAACTTAGGTAGGCAGGGAAGCTGGAACTTTGCCTAGTTTTGTCTAGAATTCAATGTCAATTTTCCCTCAGTATTACTTTAGTTGTAATTCATAGAATTTCTGATATGTTTTTGTTACTATTCAAAATGTTGTCCAATTTTCCTTGTTAATTTATTTTGATTTATTTCTACATTTTTTTGCCAAGCTTAATATTATTTTAGTCAGAACACAATTTGTATAGTCTAACCTATTTTAAGCATATTAATATTTGCTCTGTGGCCTTGAACATGTTTGGTCTTGGTGACAGTTATAGGCTTTTGTTTAGAATGCCTTGTGTGGTGGTTTGAAAGAAAATGGCCCCCAAATGGAGTAGCACTATTATGAGGTGCAGCTTTGTTGGAGTGGGTATGACCTCCTTAGTGGAGAAAACATTGTCACTGTGGAGGCAGGCTTTGAGGTCTCATACGTACTGAGGCCATACCCAGTATCTCAGACGACTTCCTGCTGCCTGCAAGTCAAGAGGTAGGACTCCCAGCTATTTCTCCAGAACCATGTCTGCCTGCACACCAGCCTGTTGCACCATGAAGAAAATGGACTGAAACTCTAAAAATGTAAACCACCCCAATTAAATATTTTCCTTTATAAAAGTTGCCATGGTCATGGTGTCTCTTCACAGCAATAGAAGTCAGAACTAAGACAGAAGTTGGTACCAGGGACTGGGGTATTGCTGTGATAGGCCTGACCATGCTTTTATTTAAAGGAATATGGTCCTTGGTACCATGGATTATAAAAGCAGCTGAATGCTTTAAGTGCTATGTAATGATCCACCCTATTAGGAACATGCAAAATGTTGGTGCTGAGTATCATTTCAACTGTGCATGCCCAGATTAAGAAGTTTCAGAGAAGAATAATATTAGTATATGGGCTAGATACTGTCTTGTGATATTTTGGTGAAGAATGTGGCTGAATTTTTGCCACATTCAGAAGAGTTTGCCTAAGTCTAAAGAGTTTTGGATTAATTTCCTTGGCATAGAAAAATCTCAAAACAGCCTAGAATAGGCTCTGTTGTGTGGTTACTGGTGTTAACTTTAATGCAGATATGTAATGAAAAGGAGCAAGCAGAGCAAGGCAAAATATTTGAGGAGAAAGGGAGCGGAGCATCAGAAAGTACAATGGAGCAAAGTTCTATATTCAAGGAGGTAAACAGGTTTAAAAAATGGAATAAAGGGAGTGGTGACCTCATGGCAAGATCCTACCCAGCTAGGTTTCCAACTTGTGAAAAAGAATTAAGAAAAGGTTAGAGCTAGGTGTAGTGGTGCACACCTTTGATCTCAGCACCCTAAGGGCAGAGATTGGTGGATCTCTGAGTTTGAGGCCAGCGTGGTCTATAGATCCAGTTTCAGGACAGCCAAGCAATGAAGGAAACCATGGAAAACAGAAAGTTGATGAAGATATAATTGAACTAGGCAGTCATGTTCTAGATCCAGCAAGGAGCAGAACTTGGCAACTTTGGCCACATGGTTCAGGTTTTAAGAATAGAGAAAAGGGCTACAGAATTCGTCTCCATAACTAAAGAAAACCACCGAGGCCAGGCAAGTGTCAGGGGTGCTCCTGAATGGAGGCCCAGAAAGTCCATTGCTTGAAGCTCTGAAGTTGAAGCCTGGAATTTCTTGGAGACCCCAAGATGTTGGGGATGCCAGATCCATGGATATCTGCCCACAAAAACTGCTAATGGGTGGGACCAGCCCGAGAGAGAGAAGTATATTGCAGTCAACAAAAGAAGATCCTTTTAATATCAGAGATGGAGATACAGAGTTTGGAGTTTGCCCACCTGGTTTTCAGTCTTGCTTTGGTCCACTATTTTCCTCACTGTGCTCTCTTTCTTACATTTTGGAATGATAATGTATATCCTGTAACACTATATGCTGAATATATGTTACCTGCTTTTGTATTTTGATTTTTGGGGGACTGCAGTTAAGAGATTACATGAATCTCAGAAAAGACTTTGAACTTTTAAATAAGTTTGAGACTGTTGTAGACTATGGGTATTTTGAAGTTGCACTGAATGTATTTTGGCATTCTATGGCTGTAAGCCTTTGGGGGCCAAGGAATAGACTGTGATGGTTTGAAAAAAAAGACCCGCAAAAGGAGTATCAATATTGGGAGGAGTGGCTTTGTTGAAGGAGGTATGGTCTTGCTGGAAGAAGTGTGTCACTGTGCAGGCAGGCTTTGAGGCTCAAGCCATTCCCAGTGTCTTAGATCACTTCCTGTTGCCTATGGGTGAAAATATAGAAATCTTGTCTCCTTCTTTAGCACCATGTCAGCCTGTACACTGCCATGTCACGACATGAATATAATAAACTAAACCTCTAAAACTGTAAGCCATTCAGTTATTTTTTTTTCTTTATAAGAGTTGCCATTGTCATGGTGTTTCTTTACAGAAATAGAAACACTAACTAAGACACCCTGGGAAAAACAAATGTTTAAAATTTTGATGTAGTCTAGGAACTACCACTGCTGGTTGTTGACTAAGTTGCAATGATACTCTGTAGTGTACTTTGATAGCCTACCAAGAGACATCAAAGTAACAGAACAAGCAGAGCTAAAGAGGATAATCTGTAGGATGAAGGCTCTATAGGAATTTAGGGATTTTGTTTTTTTGTTTTGTCCAGAGCTGAACACCATTGCGGATTTAAAAATCAATGACTCGTCAATGACGGAAGAAACTGTAGAGGCCTCTCCAGTGCAAGACAACTGGTGCCTTCTATCCACTGAGATGTCTTATCCTGTTTCCTGTAATCTAATCCAATAGTTAAGAGTAAGTTCCTATAGGACCTGACATAGTAAGTCATGTTTCAGAGGAGAGGATCAACATTATATATTAAATGAGTGCAACCCTTTGAACTCTTAACCTTCCTGCCTCTACTTCCCTAGTGCTGGCTTTGTAGATGTATACCACCATGCCTGCTTTTGTGTGTTTCTGTGGACTAAAGTCGGGATTTTGTGCATGTTGGGTAAGCACTGTATTAACTGTACTACATATCCAGCTCAATTGCAAATCATTTTGGAGTATTTCTATAGATTGCATAGTTTTCCATTGGAATAAATTTTGAGCATGCCTTTATGAGGTAGCTGGACTTCAATGATGAATTATCAAGAATCCATTGACTTAGGACACTTCATAAGGGCACAGTATTTAATACTCTGACAAGGACTCTGATGGGAAAAACTCAGTGCACACATGTGTCTTGAAAGCCTAGAGAAGATGAAATATACCCCATTCTGTAGGACACGGAAATACCAGAATTGTTCTAGCCAATGGTAAAAGAAGCAAAAGAAAGTCTCAGGGAAGTGAATATACAGAATTGGATATATTCTGTAAAACCCACTAGAGAATTAGGTTCCATGGTGGAATCCAAAGAAATCAGAATTCTTTTGGATCCTGAGGAATGTGCTAAGGAGAATCAGTAAGAATTTAAATGGTAACTTTCTTCTGTGGGCCAGGAATGATGGTAAGAGAGATTTTCATAGTCTTTGGCTTGTTAATATGAGAAAATGATACAGCATTAGAGGCCAGAAATGACATTCTCCAAAAATTATCATTCAAAAGAGCTATTCTGTATGTTATGTTATAGGGTACATCTAGGTTTGAGATCTCATCTCTATTTTCTTCTAAGTTGATGGCTTCTTCATTTAACTTTAATGATAAGCAATTTATACCTTCTTTCTTACAACAAAATTCTATATTGTAGAAATGTATGGGAAGATTAAGGAATAACTTGGAGCATAATGTATCATATTAAAGTGGGCATTCTTTCATCTCAAACTCTGATTTCCATGATATTTCCTTCAGATCAATTCCTAGAAGCAGAAAAGTTGTCTTGCAGCTGCTGAGTGTTTTCAGAGTTTTTGGCTCATGTTGCTAGATTGCCATCAGAAATTCACTAGATTGATCTCTCAATTGCAACCCATCAACATTTCTATTATACATTCTAGTGCCAATGCCAGCTTTTAAAATTTTACATGGATTTGCCAGTATAATAGGTGAAAAGTTATCTCTATTTTTGTGATGCTGAATTTTTCCATATTTTATCTTGTTTTGTATTTATTAATATCTTCTTTTATGTATTTCTTAAATTCATATAAATGACAATTTATAACAATTGTTTCTCATTTGGAATTGCTAATAAAATATTAGGTAGTAACTATGTCTAAAATATATCACTTGAGTTAAGCTTTTCTATGGTAGTTTTTACTTTTATATGGTTTAACTTGATTTGGTTTCAGCATATGTGATATATCTTTTTCCCATCAATTAACACAGAATTTTAATTATGTATTTATATATGCTCTGTGTGTGATGTTTATCAAGATTTTTCTGTTTCATTGAACTTATTATATAATAATTTTATTCTTTCAAAATTGTTTTGTTATAGAACTGCCCTATTTCTTCTTTTACAAAATTTTCTTAATGATATACATCTCTTCCTTCTGTTAAATATAAGATTAATTTAACTTCAATAATAAATTTTAATTTGTAAAATAAGCATTGTGTGTCTATAGTATATATAGTAATTTGGAAAAAAGGAACATCTTGTGCTGTGGGCTTTTGAGATATTTTTGATAGTTTTAATTCTTCAAAAAGTTATTATAATAGAGAGCCTTAAAAGTTTTTGCCTTTAATACTCTCACAAGGCCCAATTTAAGTTGCCACAGATAGCTAAAGGGGGGCTAAAAATCTGAGGGTAAAGATCTGAGGGGTAAGAAATCTACTCACAAGAATCATCTGTTCCTGTTTTTCTCTCCAATCCATCATTTCTCGTTGTTCCACCCATTACTTGTTCTCCTAGTTCTACATTGTTCTTAATTCTACATTGTTTCTTAATTCTACATCGTTCCTCCTTGTCCTCCTCATTACAGATGTTCCCAGTCATGTATACCCTTAAAACCACTAATTCCCCAGCCCTAGCAGTTTCCAGATCTTTGGCTTACCTAGGAGAGAGGAATGGAGGCTTGGCAGTGAGAAACTGTTCTCACGAAACAGTTATATAGTGTGGGAATTAATTCCCAAATATGTAATAGAAAGGGATTTAACTAGAGCAAAAAAGCTATAGCAAAGGACAGCCACTTTATTCACAAACAATAAAGCCCAAAAGCCTTCCCTTTTGTTTTAGCCTTCACCAGATCCCTTTGTTCTGATAAGTTGCTTGTAAAAAGATGGCTGAGTGTTTGCTGTATAATGTTGTGGCTTGTAGCAATAATAAAAACTAATATCTTATTTCTTCTTCATACTCTTACCATCTTCATTATAATTGCTATTAGGTAGTGTTACAGTAACATTCATTTCTTCAGCCTATTACATATAGCATGCATCCTTTGCCAAAAAAAGAAAATGAACTGATAGACTGAAGAATTAAAAGAAGGAAAAATACTGAGATAATGGATATATAAAATAGGAATGGTTGTCCTTTAGGGCCTTGGAGACGATGCGTGATGAAAGTTTGAGTCATTGATTCAATAAAGCAGTTTAATTGATTCTCAGAGTTTGGTGTAATAAATTGTTAGCTTCTAACTCCAGGCGGTGGCTATTATAAGGCTGGCATTTCACACCGATGATGAAGGAAAACTCCCTACAGCAACTGGAAAAAGCCATTTGGGCTGATAGAATAGATATAGTGTCAATCAGTATGGATGTGTTAGTAGAAAGCAATCACCGTTCCCATCAGAGGTATCCTTCCAGGTAATGAGCATCAGATCTTAATGGCATTGTACAGCACTACGTATGTTTGAATGTGTGCACATTTCTAAGTATTAAAAAAGAATAAATGATATGAAGACTCTGCAGGTATATCAATTACTGAGTTTTGACAGAAAAAGTTTTGTCAAAGCATTGTCCTTAAAGAAAGAAAATAAGTCCTATGGAACATCTTATGATGAATCCTGATCATTATTTATAATCAGTCTATCAGTTTCTAATATGTTCCATTTTCTTTAGGGGCATGTATGTTGACAATGTTAATTCAATCTCCCCAATAAACCTTTGATTATTAACAATACACATGCAGAGATATACTGCATGATATTGCATGGTTGAAGCTCATACATAATACTGGATTGTCTAGTGAACTAAAATATTGTTGATATGTTACTTCTACATAGCTTTAAATTTCAATATCAAGTAATGCATATCATCAAGCTGAGTAAAAAATACAGACACAGGAAGACAAACTATTTTTTTCTCATATGTAAAATGTAGATTTTATGTATATGTAATTATTACAATTAGAATTATATTCACTTTTTAACTATATTTGAAAGAGAAATGAGAAGGCCAGTGAAAGGAGAAAAGATGACAAGGAAAGGTAATAGGGATGAACAGGAGCCAAGTATGTGATACACACATACAAAAATGTCATCAAAAAAACATGTCACATTGAAGATATGCCCTAATAATTTTTTAAAAGTTTTAAAAATCAGCCACAAAATTTTAGTTATTTTTGACATTATTTGCAAAGTATGGAACTAAAATTTCTGTAATATCCATTATAACAAATGTATACGTTCAATTCTAAGTTACATTTAAATGGCACATTGTCTGCTGCATCTGTTCTCTTTAACATTTTTAGGGAGACTATACTGAAGATGAGAGAAGATGCTGATTAAGTTGAACATATAACAAAGTTTTATGAACTCAAGAACTATAAATTATGGATGATATAATTTACCAAAATACTATATTTTAAGGGAATAGTTGTATACATGTCAATGCACAACATCAACTAATATCTGTATTTCTTTTTGTGAGAAAATTGAAAATACTGACAAATTATTTTAAATATTCTATTAACGTGCTTTTCTGCTTCCAATAAAAATGCTAGAATATAATTATAAAAGAGCCAGAAGTAGTGCAAAGTATGGATACTCAATTTGTTTTTGGAAAAGTCATATTCTATCACTTGATCTCTTTTTCTCATGTGCAAAGACTAGGTTGTATACAAAGTTCCTTTTACTTCTACCACTAAATAGTTACTAACTTTCAACTCCCACTATTTCTCTCAATCCCCTTCATAAGATTAGTTCCAATTCTTGCCAACTTAATGAAAACAATAATCTTCCCAATGGAGAAAGTAACTTTCCTGAACTTTCATAGGAAATATTGAGTAGCGTCTTTTTTCCTTGTTTTTCCTAGAAGACAGTCTGTGCCTTCTATTGCAGAGGCTGAGGTCTTTTAAATTGAGTGTTAGATGCTGTTTTCTATAGTATGGATTCCCTAGACCATGACCAAAACCATTCCTCTCCCTACTTGCCACTCCATTGCTAAACATAAGACATCCTATCCTTTAAGGCTACCTCAAACACTGCCCTTCTCTCTGGGATTTCCTCCTTTCTGCAATATGTGCTGGTCTCTAAAAACTTAGGAAAAAAATCCCAGTCAACCACTTGCTTAGCAACTAAACAACATTGTTCTTTTAAAGACTGTTATTTGTCATGTATAAGAACTAGCTGTTATTTGTCATATATAATAAGAACTAGCTGTTGAAGTAGATTATACTCAGTGCTTTAATATGGAATTCCTTGACCTCCAGGAACACAAAGAGGCCTCTGCTTGTTTTTGCAGATTAGATCTGCAGCAGAACCTAAGCTTTTGGTGAAAACAGGATTAAGTCTAAGGTAACAGCTTAAGAACATCTCGGCCCTTTTTCAAACATAATGTCTGGCAATGCATATGCATATGACTCCCTAAATTACCTGTATCCATTGCTACTTATAACCCCCCACCCACCCACATGCACACAGGGTTCCTCTGCCCACATGCCTTATGTGATGGTTTGAGTCTCAAGTGTTGCTGTAAATTGTTAATACAGTCTTCTTTTTAACAGTGTTTAGCTTTGGTTCATAGTTTCTGAGACTGGGAAATATAAAAGCATGATACTATAATCTGTTTATCTTCTGGTGAGGGCTTCATGTTGTATCATAACATGGCAGAGAGGCAGAAAGCATTACATAGTGAGAGAGGAAGCCCCAAAAGTAAATTCAATCTTATTTGCTTTCTTACTTACCTTCTGAAACCAATTGAGTCCTGCAATATCTTCATCAATCCCTTTGTGACATTAGAGCCTGACAAGATTCAGACACCTCCTAATGAGCCACCACCATTCAATATTGAGAAATATGTTTTTAAAGTTTTAGAAGGGATGAACCACAACTAATTCCTGAAAGTATTTGACTGAAGGTTTCAGCTGTAATTTTTGACCCTGGTATACTAGGATTATCAGTTAGGCTTGGACGATTTTCAACAAAATCTACCTCTTCTCTTACATGAGTCCTAAATTTTGTAAAATGGGTTTGTGTGCTTTTTTGTTAGGGTTTTAAGAAGCTTCTGTGCAGGTGAAACCAGATATACTTAGTCACGGCTTCATCAAGTACCAAGTTTCTAACAGCAAAGCTTTAGAGTCCATTCAAACTATAGCATTTGTTTATTTATTGACTGAATTACTTCAGGGAGTACAATCCTCTACCCTGGAAGACGATCTCAGCCTCACCAAACATACTCTTGAAGTTTTATTTTATCATGATTTATCATATATGAAGTGGATCTAAATGAAATCGGCAAATAATGGAGACAGAGCTCCAACTGGGCATCTCTAGTCACAAAATGAGGCTGGCCACAAGTGCTGGGAATGCGTTATAGCTAAACGAATTCTTGTCTGAAGGGTTCCATGGGAACCCTCAAACAACCCAGGCTATTTCCAAGACTCTATAAACTGACAGCCAGGCTCTATTTCCTGAAGGCAACATCTACACAACTCATTGAACATGGAGAAGTCAAGCTGGTGCCTACCTATAGCCTTTGAACTCCTATGAACAAATTAATATCCATAGTATTGGAAGGTTCTCTGCACAAAATCAAAAGAGAATGGCAAACCCAACCCAGCTATAACCCTTTAATTTACAGTGTTGACCTGCCTGCAAGATACACAGGTGCAATAGTGGCATAAAGCTTGTGGGAGTCACCATCAATATCTTATTTAAGTTAAGGCCCATTCTATGAGATATAACGCATACCCAACACTGCTCAGGTGGTGAAGACCTGAGACTAGACAGACCAGGAACATAAAATAAAACCAAATGCTACAGTTCTACTAAATGAATTTAGCAATAAAATGACTCCCATATTCTGCTATACTCTTAGATTTATGCCTTTCTTGGTCATCATCAGAGACGTTTCCTCCTGCACTATATGGAAACAAATATAGAGATCCACAACTAGACAACATGCAGAAAGTGAAAGACTTCGGATCACTCAGCCTTAAGAGGGATGTCTCCATCAAGTCCTTCCCCTTGCGGCTCAGAGAACCCTGTGGAAGAAGAGGCAGAGAGAGTATAAGAGCTAGAGGGTGTGAAGGACACCAAAGAATCAAGGCTTTCTAGACACAGCAGGTCTGGCACACACATGAACTCCTGGAGACCGAGACAACATGCACAGGTCCTGCATGGCTCTGCAACAGATGGGATTCTAAAGCTGAGAGAGGAAACAGACACAGACTCCCATCCCTAACCCAGAAGCTGTCTCCAATTGATAGACCACTTGCAAATGGAAAATTAGTTTTCTCCAAGGTAACCGCATTGGAGAAACAAGCTACTCTTAAGGCTAGACTACATGACCATCAGTAGATGCCCAACATCAAACAAACTCAATAGCATCTTTGAGGTTCCATGTCTCATAATATTAAGTCGGGGCATTTTTTTTAACTCAGAGATTGTTGTGTATTTATTTTGACTTCCGTTTTTGTGTCTTTATGGGATTTCTTTGTGTGTTAACGTGTCTCTGTCTTATGTGTTTCTTATGGTTTTTCTTAGGTTCTTTTTCTTGTTAGCTTTGCCTGCCCTGCCTATGTCTTTGTCAAAGTGGTCTATATGCTAACCCACAGTCATGTATCCTACTTGAGCACATCATCTTTGTCTTACTGGGACTCTGAAACAGCAGTGTTTAAGAAATGTAAGTGATTACTTCCTTTGAAATTTAACAGGATAACACAGACTGGTTTGCCAAGGACTAAAAACATGAATAACCTTCTAGTAAGTATCTTACAATATAGGTTAATTTTAGCCTCTTATGTAAAGTTCTAAAACTCTAGGAAAGGGAAATGAGAGAATGAATTATGTTACTGGCAGGGTTTTGAAGTAATACTGGATAAATTTAGAACAGAAATAGAGTCCATACTTACTGCTCTATCTGTGAGCTTCATTATTTGGGATATGTAATTTCATTTCCTAATGGCTCTGACTTGGCTTAATGAAGTCAGCTAATGTTTCCCTTTAATTTTAATGGAAACTAATTTTATTTCTTTTCTTTGCCTTTCTAAATTATAATATCTCCTTCATCATGAAAAAGAACTATAGCAGACACACATGGATTGCCTAGGTGCTCAGAATCAAAACTTAATAGATTTTAGCTATAGCTAATGGAGATATGAACTTTGTGTCAGTGCTGTGACTCCAGATACACAATTGAGAAGCCAAACATAACTTCTGCTGTTTGATGACATTTTCAGCTGATTCCGCTAATTGGTCATCAGCATAGTCTAACCAATGAGAAGGCAGTTGACCAAATGCTTGCAGTTGTGTTCCTTTGTGCTTGCTTCATTATAAATCATAACTTCTTTCCTTTATGGCCAAAAAAGGCCCCATTGAAAGAAAATCTGGACTTAAAGAAATGGCTTCTAATGCTAATTTTCAAGCAAATTGAGCATAGGGAGTTCTAATTTTCTGTATACAATTTGTGGTGAATTTGTTAATGCATTTGATTTTTCTCGGCCATTCTTAAAGCACCTGCAGTTTAGCAATAGAAATAATTTGACTCCTAAGTACTTGCATCTTTCAGCTATTTTATGATTTTAGTTCTTTGTGTTTCTGGGCTTTGGGTCACTACTCCATGAGGGCTTATCCTAGGTGAGGTTAGCATGGCAGCTAGCTTGGCACTAACTGTTCTTTACATCCTTTCCAGCAGAAAGATGGTTTTCTTGGTCCACAATCTCACAAAATGCTGCCCACAATGTTAATGAATTTTAGCTTATCCCTTCAAATTCAAGACTTCTCTGATGAATCTGTGTGGGATTTAATGAATGAGGACCATTATCAGGCATTTGCAGTGAAAATCCCAGTCTTCCAAGTGAGCACACTGAACCTTTCCAAAGCCTGTCCCCTAGCAAGCGCATCTTGCTGCAGAAAATCTTCAGAGCAAAGATGCACAAAGCAGACCAAGGAGGCCTTAGAATACAGCTATTTTTTTCTCCTGCCTCTTGTCATACCCATTAAATGTTAAGACTTAATGAACTGTTTATTTTAGTTGTCTCTCTTTGTGCCCCAGATTGCTATAGAGAAGCCTTTCAGAGCCCAGATGGCAGAAGTAGTTTGTCATTAGCTAAAGTCTGGAGAAGAGAAGTACTGTGCTTAGTCATCTTTTACTTTTTAGCCTTCCTAACCTGCCTCTGGGTCTCAAGCCCCTGTAATCCATAAGGATGAAACAAGGGACAAAATGGGGCAAAAGTGAAAATTATTTACTGAGTTTATATTACGTATAATATGCTTATAGTATAAGATGTATACTATATACCATTTAGTAAATTTGCATGAAATATTGATAAATTGGTGCTGTTAGTAGGTCCATTTGAGAAATTAGAACACTTAAATCAAGGTGATTGAATGCACAAAATGTACATTTAATGAAACATCTGGGACTGAAACTGGTTTCTTTGGCCTTCAAATCTGTTTACTTCTTATACCAAGATAACTCCTACTTTGTAAATCAAACAGCTCTCTGAGTTCTCTATATATTTTGCTTTGTGTTCTTATGGATGAACAATATGTCTGATAGAATTTTTTAAAACTATGAAAGATTACTTACCATTTTAGCTAATTCTTCCGTCTCTTGGGTAGACTATACACACACTCCAAAATGACAAGTAGGCATCTTGAACCTTAAGCCACTTCTAAGATCCCCATGTGCTGCTTGTGAGGGAGTGTTCGTCTTCCATATCTGAGTAATCGTTCTGGAGCTGTCAGGTGGGCTGTTGAGTTGCTAGTGTGAGGTCTTCCCAGTTTCTTTATGTAGGCACTTAGTGCTATGAACTTTCCTCTTGGTATGGCTTTCCTTCTGTCCCTAAGTTTGAGTATGATGTGTACTTATTTTCATTGAATTTTTCAAAGTCTTTCATTTCTTTATGTGTACCTTGACCCAGTATTCACCTGGTAGAGAGTTGTTCAGTTTCCATGAGTTTGTAGGCTTTCTATTATTTCTGTTGCTATTGAAATCTAGCTTTACTCCATAGTGATCTGCTAGGATGCAGGGGGTTATTCCAATTTTTCTTGTACCTGTTGAGACTTGCTTTGTGACCGAGTATGTGGCCAGTTTTGGAGAAGGCTCCATGAGGTTCTGTGAAGTTATATACTTTTGTGTTTGTGTGGAATACCCTGTAGGTATCTGTTAGGTCCATTTCCTTTATACCATCTTTTAGCTCTAGTATTTTCATGTTTATTTTTGTCTGGCTGACAAGTCTGTTGGTGAGAGTGGGGTATTGAAGTCTCCCACTATCAATGTGTGGGGATCAATGTGTGATTTAAACTGTAGTAGTGTTTCTTTTACAAACTTGAGTGTTCTTGTGTTTGGAGAATGGATGTGCCTAGTCTTGTTAGGCTATGTTTTGTGGATATTCCTGGGGGCCTGCTCATTTCTGAAGGGAAACTGAGGAGGAGGAATGAATCTGATGGGGAGAGGGGACATGTGGTGGAGAGGGTCAGGAGGGAAAATGCCATCTGGGTGTACTGAAAACAAAAAATAAAAAATCATATGAATAATTAGCTTCTAATGCTCCTTTTCTCACATTCAAAGCCTCTCTCAAATTTACACCTCAGCTAGGCCTGCTGTTCTGTGGTGTTTTGCCTCCTCACTCAATAAGCAAGAGCCAGACTGAAAAGACTGACGGAAACTGTAGCCATGAGGCCAAAGACACTCAGTCTTCCAAATCTCAAGAACCAGTTAGGCTTGGGATCTTATTCTGGGATCTGTTAATCTTATGCCATATTTAAACCATGTTGTTCTTCTGTGGCTTCAGCTCTTTTACATATTTCAGGTGCTACTTAGGAGAACTCCTAGAAGAATGTTCCTGCAGTGTCTCAAAATGTGCTCGAGTCCTGTTAGCTCCATGACTTTTAGAGTAAAGTGTGGCAGTCAAGAGACTCTCCTGCAGGCAGCAATAGAAGACAGAGCTTATAAGGGAGTGCTCAATTGGCTCTTCCTGGGGTCCCTAAGCTATATGCTACTTTCCTGTTATTTTAATTTGTATGCACTCCTTAACCAAGTCTTCTCTGGTTTATTGACGTCATTGGCCTGTTAAATAGAATCCCACTGTCGAATGTGAGAATTTGGAAATTTTGCTTCATGTGCAACCCCCAGATCTCCTTTGTAACTCACTGGAAGATGACTTCATCCCTATGGATCACATCAAGAAAGCTCAAGGTCAAATTTCGTGTTCAAAATCCTATCAAGAAACACATAGTTTAATTGATCACTAACCACTTCGAACGCATACAGACAGCATATCAGCATACTAGTTGCATGTCAGGTATGTTGACTTAACAGTCGAGTTAACCCTTTCCTTTCTGCTATTAGGAAGACATTTGAGTTTTCCTGTCTCCCAGGATCTACAAAGAGCTGTATTGAGGACTCCTTCACAGCTGTCTGCATAATGGTTCATAAGTGTTGGGACTTCTGGCTGCTTCTCTAGATGCCTTTCTTTCTTATTATTCTTTCATTTCCAGATGCTATTATCTGGCCACTTATCATATGCAAAGTTCTCGGTCCCATGTTAATTTTCATAATGTCCTCATCGAGGAATTATGGCTAAACTGCTGGAAATCAGTTGATCCAAGCGTCAGTGGGGAAGGTTTATGCATTATTAAATTTGTTTCCTTGGGGTGAGGTAGTGCTGCTTTCAAACTTTAGTTTACATATAATAGCGATTTGTTGTTTTTCTTAATTATTTTCCCATATATTTCAGAGAGTGGACCCCATGGATCACTGCAAGGGAAAAGGGAATACTTGATGTTTCTTATCCTTCACTTTTCCCTTTCTCTGTTCTTCAATACCCACTTTCCCTATTTTCTGTGTCAGGAAACAGGCAATGACTGAACAAAATATTGAAGTTTTCCCAGTCTCCCTCCATCCTTAGAGGTATTTTGCTGACTTTGAATGAATAGAAAATGAATAATCTATAATGAAAGCCAGCATGGAAATTATACAGAAAACAGTAGGATGTTTCAAAAGTGAGATTTCTTTTCCATCTTCATGAAGGGTGGTTATGATCAGTAGAACCATACCAACTTCATGGCTGGTTTTGAAATTCATAGTTTTTGCTTGTCTCAGGACCTGGTACTTTTTCACCTGTCAAAGCTTTGCTCTTTGTGCCATTCATTAACTGCTTTGTCAGCTGTAAGGTCTTCAAATGTCACATAGATAAGAAGATTCTCTTACACTGAATCATGTAAGAGGTTGAGCCGGACTAAGCCTAGAGAATGAAAACAAAATCTCATTAGTAAAGTTTACAAATACATATGTGCAATTGTTTTTCTTGTATATTTGAAGGGGAAGTACAAGCAGATGAATTGAAGGAAAGATTAACTCTGTTTTAATAAGAATATATTATTGTTCCTGGTAATGCATTTTCAAACATTAGTGTAATAAACTACTCAGCCTGGTGTTTACCTCATATCCATGCCATTCAAATGCTCAATAAATATAATTAATAAAACGTGAACACAGAAAAAAAGAAATTTTATGATAGGAAGAAGATAAAGGGATGTGCATAACAAAATTCCAAACTCAGCAAGTAAATGTCTTAGCATTATTATAATGTTGTTTTCAACTATCTATTTCACAAAGGAGACATTTCATTGTATTTTGAGGGAAAACACTTTAGGTGGTTTCCTGTTTGCTGTCTTCCCAGCTCTCATGAATGTAGTCTTGTAGTAAAGAGGAAAGCCTGCTTTTGGTCCCGGCCGTCTGGTTTTTGTCGTCCAGGTAGTTTATACCCGAAATAATTATACAGAAACTGTATTTATTTAATTCCTGTCTGGTCCATTAGTTTTAACTTCTTATTGGCTAACTCTTATATATTTGTTTAACCCATCTCCATTAATGTGTATTGTCACTTGACTGTGCCTTACCAGCGTGAGTCTAACCAGTGTCCATCTTAGACAGGAGAAAAATGGTGTCTGTCACACTTTTTTTTAGTATTTTGTTTTGTCTATTTTGCCCACCTAAGGGCTGTCCTATTAAAAGGTCAAGGAAGTTTGTTTTTTTTTTTAATTTATGAATGAAAGTAACAAATATGCAGAAGAATCTCCTACATCATTTTTCCTTTTTTTGTTTAAACAAAAAAGAAAGGCTTTTACTTTAACATAGTAAAGTTACATATAACAAAATAGTTATCAAGTAAGAATTACAGTTACAATATTTAGATCTATTTTATCTTTTATCATAACAAAGGAAACCTATAATTATAACTATCTATTTTTTAACTCCATTAAAGACTCCAGAAGGATATATTACCTAAGTAAACGAGAAGTAAGTAACTTTCAAAACTCTAGAAATGACAGAGACATCTCGCTGCCTGGACAGTCACCCAAAGTTTTTCTGTATTGTTGGGGCATCCATCTTTAGCCTATAGGCTTACAGTATTTAGTAGACTTTATGAAGCAGGAAATTTTAAAGACAGTTTAGTCACTTTCTTTTGTATCCTGTAGAATGTCTCGCAAACTCTTTTATGAATTAGGAACCCCGAACTCAACTTTAGGCAAGTTTAGCAGTCCTCTCTCTGTGGGTACTTTGTGTCCAGTTTATGCAACAGTTCAGGCAAGAGTAGTTTCTTGCCCAAATGGCTAATCAACTCCGTAAGGAGCCTCTTCGATGCCCATCTTTCTCTTGAGGTAGATTGGTGCTGCCAGAAGCAGACGTGTCTCATTGTCATGAAAAGTCCTAAGTTATTAAAACATTAAATGTCATATTCTGTAGTCTTTGAAAGATATGAATGTCTATTTAACTAAAATATATCTCTATCTAGAAAATCTAACTAGCATGACTACAAGCTTGACTATTAGAGATGACTATCTATTAACCTATATTTTAAATTATATATTACATTTTTAAATGAACTATACAATCATAATACCTTAATCAAGATCAGAAATACATATACATATAACAAAATTGACCTTAAATTTGTATCCAGAAATTAAGATTTATACCAATGCAAATTATTTATATCTATATCATAGTCTCACTCTTTTGATGGCTTACCTTTTCTGAATTACAGGTGCTGTCCAACTATTCAATATCTTATGGCTCATACAGCAATCATCTGCATCTTCTGTTTAGACCAGGTATGCTTTCAGAGCATTTAAAACATCCCCTCTGCAAACTCCCTTCAAATCCCATATGTAGTGAAGTAAACAAGGTTAAGTATCAACTTAGTGGGAGGCCAGAATGAGAACTTAGGTATCCCGATTTCTAGAGAAGCAGTCTTGACAATGGCCAATAGTTCCTACCAGAGTGTTCTCTAAAAGGAACACATTAGCTGTCCCTGTAAAGGGCCATTTTAACATCCACTAGAGTGTTTCATATTTCAATGGGAATCATTATAACTTCAATTAGGCCTTTCAGAAAGCATTTTTGAATAGCTATCAAAATTGCTTACATAAGCATCAGACACCAGTTTTGGTAATATGTATGTTCATATAATACTGGTTAGAAACTTAACAATGATTCAAGTTGATGGTTTTAATACCTTTGATTGAGAATGTCAGAGACCATAGTGGTAGTCTACTATTATTGCTATTTTGCTAAATGGCCCTGTTGTCAGACTGTTATCTAAATATTTGTGTTTATATTGATTATCGGTGCTGTTTTCAGTCTTGCTCAGAGAAACACTTTTAGCAGAGGGTAGTGGTTAATGCAAAGCCCCATAACTGGTCAATGGCCTGAGTATAAGTGACTGTGAAAGATTAGCTCTAAATGGGACATCTATATCAACCCCTCCTCCAAGAGCTCAGGGAATGCCACAAAAGAGAGGGCCAAAAGAACCCAAGGACAAGAGTATGGGGAGAATTTCTGTGAAACTGTCTTCTGGACATGACATGAGCCCGCAGTAGCTGCCACTGCCTGCGTGGGACCTGCCAGTCAGTTTTCCAGCTTAGATGAAGGAGGGCCTTGCTAGTCCCCACCCCAAGTTGAGGCTTTTGGCAATTGATTGCTACTGATGGAGGGAGAATAATCATCTTATGGGGAGAAGTCAGCCACGGGGACGTTGCCCATGCTCCAGCGGTTGCTCCCTCACTCGTGTGTGCATAATGACAACTCTAATTGAATTTAGTAGGTTACAAAGAAATAAAAGAACACAAAGTTGAAAGGGTACATACTGGGGAGGCTTTGAGGGAGGTGCGGGGGGAAGTAGAACATAGATATACCAAAATACATTGCATTCATGTAAAAATATTATAAAGAGGAATAAATATGTGGATATCCATCAAGTAGCTCCAATGATGCAGTAAAATAATCTTTACTGTAGAAAAATACTTCTTTCAAAATACACATACTAAAATGCTTATAAATACATATGTGTTTTAAAATATATAATTCCATCAAATGTTAACATTGGGAATAGCTGTCCCATTAGATTCCAGATGAATTTCATTTTACTTCTGTGTTTTTCCAAATGCTCTACAATGATGGTGGAAGTCTATTGACTAACAATTATTTCTATTTTGAGGTATTAGATTCTCATTTTTTTTTTTTTGGTTTTTTGAGACAAGGTTTCTCTGTGGCTTTGGAGCCTGTCCTGGAACTAGCTCTCTAGACCAGGCTGGTCTCGAACTCACAGAGATCCGCCTGCATCTGCCTCCCAAGTGCTGGGATTAAAGGTGTGTGCCACCACCACCTGGCGAGATTCTCATATTTCATACACATAATCAAACCAATATCCCCATTAGCAAGTGTTACTCCTGTAGAGTAACTATTCTTAATTTTTATATCAAACAAATGAGGTATATTTGTTCGCTATTACTTCATATTGAAAGTGATGCAATTTAATCTTCACTATTCTAGTGCATTTATATTATGACATTAGGCCATCTCTTGTCATTTGTGTTTAAGTCTTATGGTCCAAAGAAGTTAGGTCAACTATAAATATTGGCTCTTTGTAGGAACTGTCTGGCTAGATGTCTGTCCATACAAGAAGCCACTTAATCATTTTATTCTTCATGAATATATTAAATTAGCACTATGGTCCAAATAGAAAACATTTTGCTATGCTGCAGTGTTATCTGGTTTTAATGAATCCCTAGAGGTTTCCAGATGCAGTTTTCTGCCAAATGTGATTCAGTCTAACACTGGAAGAGAAGCACTGAACTCGGTGCA
>PVIU01027294.1:0-20818 GCA_004026605.1 Ondatra zibethicus | reverse complement strand
TACCACAAATTCCTTAAGTGTGTGGTAAAATTTAGCAGTAATTCCACATAGGCCTGGAGTTTTCCTTGTTGAAACAGTTGTTAACTACAAATTCTATTTAAGAAATTAGAGAACTATTAAGGATATCCTATTTCCTCTTGAGAGAGTTTCGTTTGTTTCTTTTGTTCAAAGAATTTGTCTACTTCACCTACGTGGATGACTTGAGGTTTCACAGGTTGAGTTGAAGTTGTCATGGTGGTGTGGAGACACCTTCCAGCTCACTCACAGGGTTCTGACAGGATCAGCTTTCTCAAGAATTACTGTAGCAGGGCCCTCAGCTCTGCTCTGCCCCTTGGCAGCTCCTTTCCATGGCGCACTCACAGCGTGTCGCCCAGCTTTCTTCAGAGCAGGTGAGTGAGGGCACTCAAGGAAGAAGTCATCATCTCATAAGTGGCATTCCGTCACTTTCTCATGTTTGAGTCCTTAAAAGTAAATCACTAGATAGGCATCCGCAGGGTTTCTCAGTGGTGGCTGTGTAACTAATGGGGTTGGGGGTGACAGCTTGTAACTAATGGGGGATGTCAAGAAAAACTATGGGAAATAATGGAAGGTTTCTGAATGCATGACCACCAAGGATGGATTCAAAATCAAACAAGTAGCAAAGCTTAGGGTTTCTGAGAGCGCTTGGCTTCTGTGGGTCGAGCCACTTCATTGCAGCCTTTGCTCGGCACACACGGCGTTCATGAACACTTTGCAACGTGAGAACCTTCCTTCTGCTCGCTGTGAACCAGCATCACCCAAAACACCTGCCCTCAGATTTAAGGCTCTTGCTCGTTATGAGCACAGTGCTTTTTCTGTGTTTGATAGTTTAATTATGGGGAAACAAACACCTTTAATACTTTGTTGGAGTTCTTTAGCTTTTAACAAGCCAATTAATATCTCACTAACTTGCACTGTTAGAACATTTAGGTTTTTGTTTTGTTTTGTTTTGTTTTATCACTGTTTGGATTCCTGCCCTGAGTTTTATTTTTAAAATGCCATTAAATGAATTTTGGCTTGAGATTTAAAACAAATTTCCATAATTTTTGAAATGGCCCTAAAATACTTCTGCTGTTATATAGCACATAGTTATGCAGAACACTGTCTCCATGTTGAGTCTGATAAATCCAGGTATTGATCAACTCTGAAAAAATTCTTGCATCATTAAATGTTCTTTATGTAGAAATAAACAAGCATATCCATTTTGTCTTTAATAAATTATAAAATTATATAGGTGTGTGTGTGTGTCTATGTGTGTGTGTGTGTGTGTGTATGTGTGTGTGGTGTGGTGTATAGTGGTGGGGTTTTTTGAGACAGGATCTCACATAGACTGGGCTGACTTGAACTGTCTGTGTTGTCTAGGAAGATTGACTTTATTAAACTCCTGATCCTCCTGCCTCTAGCTCCTAAGTGTTGGGTTTACAAGAACATGCCACCATACCTGATTCCCAAAGGACTGTTTTAAAGTAAATTTCTCCATGATTTAATTTCAGAAAATGTTTGTAAACTTCCCTTATATACCTATATACCTGAAGTCAGGTAAAAAATTCTTATGTAAAAAGGCGACAAAGTGAGTAAAACTTAAGAAGGCCTGCTCCTGGGGAGGAGAGTCTTTCAGGACACAACTGTCAGGAGGTGGGGTCATTAAGGGCCCTCTTAGAAACTGCCTACAGCAAGCATAATAAAATAATAAAAAAATAAGTCGGGTGGTGGTGGCACACGCCTTTAATCCCAGCACTCGGGAGGCTGAGGCAGGTGGATCTCTGTGAGTTCGAGGCCAGCCTGGTCTTGGTCTACAAGAGCTAGTTCCAGGACAGGCTCCAAAGCTACAGAGAAACCCTGTCTCGAAAAACCAAAAAATAAAATAAAATAAAAAATATAATAATAATAATAAATAAAATTAAAAGATAACCACCATCGTGCTTACTGGTCTAAGACCATTTTTCAGCAAGAATATGAAGGGTGTGGTATTGCTTCTCTTTTTTTGTTTGTTTGTTTTTGATTTTTCGAGACAGGGTTTCTCTGTAGCTTTGGAACCTGTCCTGGAACTCACTCTGTAGACCAGGCTGACCTCGAACTCACAGAGATCTGCCTGCCTCTGCCTCACCACCACCCAGCAGTCTTGCCACTCTTAATAGCACACTGATGAATCTACCCAGTGAAAAGAGAAACAAAATCAAAAGGATTAAGAAAAACTAAAATTGTCCCTCTTTCGTGGTCTATACAAAAATCCCTAAGGACTAATGTAAGTCTCTCAGGTCTCTGAGGTGAGAACACATCCAGAGGACAGATAGGTGTCAGATTCATATTTAAACCATTAAAAATCATTAGCCACCCGTTTTAATGACTAAAGTCAGAGACGCATGGATTCCGATACTGGAAACATTGCTAGTGGGAAGGTAAAATGGAACCGCCAGAGATGAAAACATTTTGGTGGTTACTTACAAGAAATAAACTTGCTGTCCTACGTATTTTCCCCAAGCAAAATGAAAATATATGTTCATAGAAAGGGCTATGCATGGCATCTATAGTGACTTCATGCATAATCACCCCAAACTGGAAACAGTTTCAACCAGGCGTGAATAAACAAATACCGGTACATTCATACAACAGAACGCTACCACACCACTAAAAAGGAAGACACTGATGATGAATGCAAGATCTGTGTGGGTCTCAGATGCGTTCTGTGATGTGAGAAGCTTATTCTCAAAAGCTGTGCGTTGTATGCTCCCATTTATATGATATTCTGGGAAAGACAAAGCTATCGAGAAGACAAAATTCAAGAATAGAAATTCACATTTGTATATGATTTCTGGGAGAGTCCCAGACCACCACTAGTCCATCCCCAGACCTCATTATACCGTACTCCCTTTGCCAGGCGACCGCCACGCCCTGAGTGCCCGGTCCCAGCTTCTTCCTGAGCTCTGTGCAGATTTGCATCGTTCCTTGGCCAGGGCTGGCCCGGATTTCGCAGACATTTTCTCTGCTGAAGTCCTGTCTCCAGTACACAGCACCTCGGCGCCTAGCATAAGGAATGAAAGGGCTGACAGAGTGTTGAGGCTGTCTGTCCGGTGGCGCGCTACCTTCTTTCAAGAATTCTTACATCCATCCGCTGCCACTGTCGTTGTGCTCTAGCAGGTTTGATAAGGATCACGGTGACTGGGGAAATCAAGGCAGGCTCTGTTCTGCACCACGCCAAGGCCCCACTGCAAGGGAGGGAAGGCCAACCTGACTCCCTCGATTGCCTCTCTCTCTTTGGTTTTCTGAAGCTGCAGCACCGGGCAGGACCGACGCAGCAGGACCCCTCCAGGGGTTCCCAGGCGAGGAGGGGACACCAAGGAGTGACCGATATAAGGTATGGACCTGGCCACCGTAGCAGGAACAAGCTTCTAGGAGGGCCCGGGTGCAGGAATCCTTCTCGCAGATGCTCCACGGAGTGCCGTCCGCGATCTAAATCCTGCGGACCTGCAGCGTGAGATCTGGGACCCTGCCAGGTGACTGCGGGGACAACAGGGCGAAGGGCGGCCCCGCCCAGCCCGGCGCGGTTCCCATGGGGATCGCGGCGGCGACCAGCCTGGCTGCAGGCGGCTGGACACGAGCTGGGCCAAGAGGCACCGGGAGTAGGGGCAGGAGGTCCCTGCGATCCCCCGTTGCCCCGGTTGCCTGCCCGGTGTCTTCTTCCGGAGGGAAATGAGACTCGAAATTAGAACCGGGGAAACCCTTGGCCTTCGCAGTGCTCCAGCCGGCTCAAGTGTCTTAGATCGTATAAACCATAACGTTAAAAGGATAGGTTATCTTACAGCTCGGCTCGTTTTAGGATGATGGCTACATCTTTAGCTCGAGGGAATGAAAACAGACAATTGAAATTGGGTCGCCCGGCAGCCACCTGTAGGCTCCCAGACTTGACCGCGACGTGATGTCATTGCTGGGGGTGGAGTCCACACCTGGCTGGTCCTAATTCTATAACTTAGTGCCCTTGTTTTCTCTAGCTCCTGGACCACAGTCCCTACTCGATGGGGCTCTAGTGCGGTCCGCCGACCACCTATTTCGTAAACATCATTTAAAAACTGTACGAAAGTCCATCCTCAAGACTTACTCCTCCGAGATGGAGAAATATGAAAAAATTGGGAAGATTGGAGAAGGCTCCTACGGGGTGGTGTTCAAGTGCAGAAACAGGGACACGGGTCAGATCGTGGCCATCAAGAGGTTTCTGGAAACTGAAGATGACCCTGTCATAAAGAAAATCGCTCTGCGAGAAATCCGCATGCTCAAGGTAGTAGATTTGCTTTTTCTGGGTTAGATAATGCTGTGCGATGTGGTAATGCCCCCTTCCCTCACAGCCTTGTGTCCTCAGAGCACAAATTCAAGTCTGTGCATAGAGAACTGGTTATGTAAGAAGTAAGCAAGGTGAAAAGGGACAGTGTGGCAGCCCTCACTTGCAGGGAAACTGAGGCATCTCATTTCTCCCCTAATTACTTGTCATCTGTCATCATGTCATCTGCAGACAGTCTTTTCGAGAGTCCCTGATATGCAGAATTTAAAACAATTCAACTTTGCTGGAGTTCTTGAGTTTTAAGCTTCTAGACTGTTTTCTATTAGTATTTTAAATCCATTTTTCTGCTTTCTTGGGCTGTATTGAGGTATGTATGCCTCTGTATGTGCTCACATGTGTGTGGGAATATATGCTATGCATGTTTGCCTCTGTATCTCTGTGTCCCCTTAGCACACACGGTGGCACCTGCTAGACTCCCAGTAAATGTTCTTATTGAATTTTTGGGGTTGATAAAATAAACTCTCAAGGAAAAGTAGGTGTCACGGGTCAATCCTAATTGAATGAGAGAGAATCAGTTCCCCCAAACTGACCTCCAACTCCCATATTGCTCTGTAGCATCCATGTGTTCCACCTACCAAAATAAATAAAACTATAATCTGGAAGAGAAAGAGCGAGGCATGTGATGACTATGACAGAGTTGTGTTCTCAGCTGAAAACCCATGTGTTCGGAAGGTGGAACTGTACACACTGATTTCAAAGCAGGAAGCTGCCACCACCTAAACTCAATGTTTCTCTCTTCTCTAATCTAGGTAAGGGGTGGGAAGATTACTGATTTTCTGTCCCTTTAATTCTAGCTCTCCAAAATTATATGCTATTCCTAATATCTAGTGTGTGCTTGCTGCATATTTGGTAGCTAAGAGGGTTTGGGAAGTGAACTCATATTTTCTTTATTGATCCAGTCAATTCTTACTGAGCCTAACTGTTCCTTAAAAAGTGTTGTGCAAAGTTGTTTCAGAAGCTCAGCTCTTGGAAGTGGGGGTGGAGTAAAATTCACCCCAATCTCACTTCTGGTGTGCTGAGGTCCTAATGGGCAGAGCCTGTGTCACCGGTCTTGGGTCCCCACGGCTTGGCAAGAGCTCTTCTGGTGTCGTTGAGTAAAGAGAGCGTGTTGCAATTGGATTTTGAAGGTCAAGGGAGATGAGGGATGCAATGAAGCAGCTGGGTTTCAGGCGGACTGAGCTTGAACTTGAGTGTGGCTCTGCAGCTCTAGGGATATTAACCTGGATAGGAAATGCGGTAGCTGCTACCGGACAGACTGCAGCTAGGTGAGTTCCTGGGTGGTGGGGGGGTGGGGGGGAATTGGATTCCAGCAAGAAGCTGAGGCTTTTTCATAGTCCTCATAGGGTGAAGGGAAAACTCAAACTGGGACCTCAGAGCAAAGGGTGAAGGAGCCTCATTGACCTCAGTCCTGAAGGGAGGGCTGGCCCCAGACTGCCCCATTGCAGAAGCGGAAGAATGGTAGCTTGAGGCAGGACATGTCTTTCTTCTGAATAGCCAAGATGTTTGTTTGTTTGTTGTTTGTTTTAGAGACACAGTTTCTCTGTGTCTGGCTGTCCTGGAACTCTCTCTATAAACCAGGCTGGCCTCTAACTTAGAGATCTGCCTGCCTCTGTTTCCCAAGTGCTGGGGTTAAAGGTATGAACCACTACCACCCCAGACTGCCAAGATTGTTTTTTTATTAAAAGGTTGTCAGTTTTGGACTCATGGACCATTGAAGGTTCAAAACAAACCTTTTTATATCTAGCAATTGACGGAGAGTTATCAGGACTGCTCAGAGTCCTGTTAAGTACTTGGATGCTATTTTCTCTTTCCATTCTTTGAAACAGGGTCTTATGCTGTAGACCAGGCTAGCCTTGAACTCCATGCTAGGAACTGAACCCAGGGTCTCTCACAAACCTGGCAAGTACTATACCTGTGCTGCATCCTCAGTCAGTCAGGACTTACAAACAACAACAGCAACAACAACCCACTGAACTACTTTCTTAACCTACTCTTCTTAAATAATCAGACACTTTAATATTAAAAGGAAAACTAGAAAAGGCACCCTTGGTGGGAAACATGACCTTCCTCAGAGAGAGAGAGAGCAATTGGCGATAATATCTAGCTTCACCTTCTGTGCTGTGCCAAGCAAGTCGTTTTGTGTGTGTGTGTGTGTGTGTGTGTGTGTGTGTGCGTGTGTGTCCATGTGCGCGTGTGTGTGTGTGCACGCACGTGTGTATGCTTTTCAGGCTCCTTTTCTTAGCTTTACTATCCACCAATGAAACAGTGACAGCATTTGTCATGTGCACTGTAAATCCCATGACTGTTAATACTACATCTGGGGACAATAAGATTCCCAGGTCAGATCGAGTGCTGTCCCGCACAGAGGGTCTATAGCTGGCGAAACTGTCTATGTGCTTCCAGTTGCCTTGGTGGGACAGTCCCTGGGACTGCATATGGTAACAGAATTGAGAATTCCTCATGTGGATCTTTCTGGACTCTGCTTCACAAAATAAAGGAAGGCCCAGTAATTGTGGCAAACTTCCTAGGGCTGTAGTTGTTTCTCTGCAAACAGATGTAACTGTGGGAGGTAATTGTCTAGCAACCAGCTGGGTGGTTTTAAAGGCAGTACCGCTTCTGTGTCTCCCTTTCAGGTGTGCAGTCCCATCAGGAAGCTGTAGCCAGGGGATTATAATATCAAGACCTCTAGCTTGCTAAGTTTTTTAACCAAAGGTCTCTCTCTCTCTCTCTCTCTCTCTCTCTCTCTCTCTCTCTCTCTCTCAACTGGAAACACTACAAAATAGCCAACCAGAGGGGGAAAGTGTGACTCTGTTTTCATAAAATGTTGTTTTTTATAATAATATACCACTATCTAAAAAAGATGTAACCCTGTGCTCACCAAGATGCTCTGTGAGAGTCAACTCTTCAATATCTTAATTTTCAGTTTAAATCTTCCTAGGTTATATAATTGAACTTGTAAAAAAGAAAAGAGAGAGAAAGAAAAAGTGACTGTCTTTTTGGAGCAGCAGGCAGCACCATTGTCTCATAAAAATTACAAAAAAGCAAACAACTCCTCTAGGGACAAGTTACTATCACTCTTGTGTCAGCTCAGTGGGCCTCTTTCAAATCTCCTTTCTATCAGAGGAAGAAAAGAATGAATTCCATTTGGCTTGTTTTGGGGAGAGATGTTTGTGCTCAAGATAACTGACATCAGTTTGGCACATGTTTACAGAACTCTGCCACATCCCAGGCCCTGTCCTTGGCTGCTGCCCCCATGGACTTTAGCAAGAGAGAGCAACAATAAACAAGTTTGTATGGTAAAACACAAAGCAGCATCAGGTGAAAGGGCAGGGGGTGTGGCGTTCAAACCCTTTCTATAACTCCGTTGTAAACATGTTACTAACACTTAAATGTGTTAAAGACATGTTGCATGGCAGGAAGAGTGGTCATGAAAGTAGCAAGAAATTAGAGAGGGGAAAGGTCTCTAGTAGTTGCAGATGCTTTTAATTTCAGCACTCAGGGGGTGGAGGCAGGCAGATCTCTTTGAGTTCAAGGCTAGCCTGGTCCACAGAGTAAGTCCCAGGACAGCCAGGGCTACACACACACACACACACACACACACACACACAAAGAGAGAGAGAGAGAGAGAGAGAGAGAGAGAGAGAGAGAGAGAGAGAGAGAACAAGAGAGGAACCTTAAATCATAAAGCCAGGTATGGACGAGGCAAATGGCTCAGTAGGTAAAAGCGCTCGTTACATAAGTGCTAGGACCTGAGTTTGAATTTGCAGAAACCACGTTAGAAAAAAAAAAAAAAGGTCAGCTGCTTATGGAGACCAGCTATAATCCCAACAACCCCTGCAGCGAGATTGGAGTGAAGCCAAGAGAATTTCCCAAAGCTTGTGGGCCAGCTAGCCTGGTGTATACAGCAGGAAAACATATTGTCCGCCGACCTTCAAATGTGCACTGTGGCACACACAAATGAATCCACATAGACACAAGAATGTTTATGGGGTGTGTACACACACACACACACACACACACACATACAAAGCCAGGCATCATGTGATAGACCATCAGGACCTCATGGTGGGAAGTGGCTTTGAATAGATTACATTCAAGCTTATAAATGTGCTTTACTCCAGCCCAGCCCCCTCATCCCCCATCCCCTTTATATCTATGTATCCAGCAAAGTGGACTGTGTGGTTAAGGAAAACACGAAACTGCCAACTCCTTAGGTTCCTGGTCTCTGCTGCTGATTCTCTGTGGGCTGAAATGGTAGCACTGTTGAGAGAGGAAGGAATCTATTCCATCCAGCCTTGATAGAGAGAACAGATGGCTCTGGGGTAGTTGGAGATCAAAGACAGGACATTATGCTGTGGGTGTCTGGGTGACCTACCTCTGGCAGGTGGTACAGAGGGCAATGGAATAGGCCACACCAACTTCAGTTAAACAGCCAGAAGCCCAGCTAGGACTGAGTGACAGCCCTCTCTCTCTCTCTCTCTCTCTCTCTCTCTCTCTCTCCCCTAAGACACGAAAAATGAGCTAAAGAAGGAGAGGGCATCACACATATTCACATGGCAGGCAGGAGCTGGTGGCCCAGCAGACTTGGTTGCACAGCTAGGACTCAACAATTATCACTAGTGAGCATCTCAGAATGTGGCAGTTGTGTCCTGTTTTGCATATTGGTTCAGGGTGGTAAATGATTTGCCACAACCCTCCTAGACAGGAAGCTGGAATGCAGACACAGTTCTGCCCATCCCTAAGACCCAGGTCTACTGCCTTCACAGATCAGATCCACTGGCCATGGGTCCTCACTATCTGTTTTATCCTCTCTCCTTCAGGGCCATCTCTGTGAGACTTGTGGCTCCCAGGGAAGTCTGAGTCGAGATTGGAAATGAGTACAGAGGGGACGAGGGTTCCCCACGGTCCTCATTCCCTAACTCTAGAGGCTTTTATTTTTTTAAGGAAGGGAAAGTTATTGTTTGCCCCCGACAGAGATGAGAATAAGTGTGGGAGGGGCGTGTCCTTCTGAAGCTTTGCCATGGGCTGGAGATATGTTGCTTAGTGGTAGAGACCTGGCATGGCATAGGCAAAGCCAAGATTGATGTCCAACTCCACAAAACTCACTCTGCTATAAACATCACAAAATGCGTCACATGTGTTTGTTGTGGGAGGGGATACACAGCACACTAATGTGCCTGTGTGCTTGTGTGTGCAAGCCGAGGCCGAAGGTCAACCTCTGTTATCATTCTTCAGGTGCCGTCCAGCAGGTTTTCTTGAGACAGGATCTTTCTTTGGCCTGGAACTTGCCAATTGGGCTAGGCTGTCTAGTCAGCGAACCCCAGGGATCTGCTTGCTTTTGTCTTCCCAGTGCTGTGCTAGAAGGCTGAGCCACCATCCCTGGCCTATTTGTTCATTTTGTTTTTGAGACAGGGTCTATGTATGTAGCCTTGGCTAACCTCGAACTCCATATGTAGACCAGGCTAGCCTTGAACTCATAAAGCTCTGCCTATCTCGGCCTCCCCAGTGTTGAGATTGAAGGCATGCACCTCCTCGCCCAGCCTTGCCTAGCTTCTTTAGGTGGGTCCAAGGTATTGAACTCATGTGCTCACCCTTGGATAGAAAGTGCTTTACCAACTGAGTCATTATCCAGTGCCAACAGTGTGCATTCTTTTTTTTTTTTTTTTTTTAAACATTCCCCTTTTTTTCTTTTTTAAATATTTATTTATTTATTATGTATACAATATTCTGTCTGTGTGTATGCCTGCAGGCCAGAAGAGGGCACCAGACCCCATTTCAGATGGTTGTGAGCCACCATGTGGTTGCTGGGAATTGAACTCAGGACCTTTGGAAGAACAGGCAATGTTCTTAACCTCTGAGCCATCTCTCCAGCCCCCAGTGTGCATTCTTTTACAAAATCTTTTTATCCCATTTATTTGTGTGTGTTTCTGTGGGTGCATACGCATGTGACACAGTGTACTTCAGGTGTAGGTTAGAGGACAACTTGCAGGAACCGGTTCTCTCCTTCTACCACGAGGTCCTGAAGACTGAACTCAGATCACCAGGCTTTCGGGCAAGCGTCTTAACTGTTGAGACATTTTGCTGTTCCTCCAGGATGCCTCCTTAATCAAAATAATGTCACCTCCCGAAAGACCTACATTGGATCTTATAGGAGGATGACAATGTCTAATCTTTTTACTGTGTAAAGCACAAGTAAACATGCAATGTAGATACAGCCATCTGATATATTTGTAGCATTAAGGTTTCTGTTCTAAGCAATTAGGGGAAAGATGTGTAAAATGACACCTCAGGGAAACAAAAATGAGGAAGGTGCCTAGGTGTGAAGGGGACGGCTATATGTTGCTTGGCAGAAAATTCTCTCAGCTGACCCGACAGAGCATGCATGGTGCTGGGAGAAGCTGCTGTTCCCTGTCACCTCACCTTCCAGTGGGGACACAGCTGTGATTGCATGGCCCCAGAGCTGTTGCTAGGGCCCTCAGTGTTGGATCCTGCTCAGTGCTGTCAGGTGACCTTGGACAAGCTCTAATGCCTCCTGGAACCCTGCCCACCCTTATCTCCTGATTTATGTCTCTGCCTGGTACTGCTTCACTGACTTTTTGCTGAGGGGAGCATACAAGACTCCCGAGCCAAAAACGTAGCAGCAGCCAGGCAGCCTCAGGATGCAGGAACCTAAGAGTGAAGGTCAAAAGCAGGAATAGCCAAGGAGAGAAGCAAAGCTCAGAGAGAAAGGCAGAGGGTGGGATTTGAACATGGGGCATGCTCCGTGCAGAGCTAGCATTAGGCTCCCCAGGAGGCTCACCACCTGCAAACACAGATCACAAATACTGTGACCAGTCACTAACCTGCTACCAGGCATTGCTGGAAGAAGCGGGCCCCCTAAGGCTCCCAGCTATTCAACAAAAGCATTAACTAAGCACCATATATGAGCTTTGTGCCAGGCTCATGCCACTAAGTACCACCAACATACGAATACAAGGGTGCCCTCCACCCCCATCACACAGCCTAGCCAATGCTCCCATCTTTTTAAAGGCACCCACTTACCCAATGTTAAAACCTCAGTGGGCAATCTTGTGGCATTCGGTCCTAGCAAAAATGAAGAAAAAGACAAGGAAAAATTTTCATCCTGCTGTGGCTAAATGGAGCCCTTTCTAGGTTTCTTTTCTTCAAATTGTTCAGTTTGCTTATGAAAATGAATTAATAATGCAATCCATTAGTAACGAAAATTAGTGCTAGTCTCCTCATTGTTTCAGGCTTGTTCAGCATTATCTGTTATGGTTTGTAGGGGACTAGACTTGCAAACTCAAGTATTGGTAAGGATCACATCAGTACCATACATGTACAAAGGTGGATGCGAGGAAAGCGATGCGGAGAGGTAGGGGCTGGAGCAAACTGCTAATCTCACGTCTCTGGATGGGGTCAATGTTCAGCCCCATAGGCTGCCCACTCAGGGAAATAAGATTTTAGTTTTTTTAACAAGAAATTAGAATTTTGTGTAATGTCTCCTGAGATGATTTTTTTTTTCTCTACAATTTTTGGAAGAAAACTTAAGACTATGTGTTATTTATTTTTGCGTGCATGTGTGTTGTGTGACTATGAGGTCCTATGAGTGCATGCATGTGGCAGTATGTGCATGGAGGCCGGAGGACAGCTTTCAGGAGTCAGCCCTTGCCCTCTGCCTTGTCGGGGCAGAGTCTCTCTTGGTTCGGCTACTGTGCTTTGGGTCCCAAGCTGAGTGCACCAGCGTCTAGGTGGTTCTGACTCCACCTCCCATCTCCCCAGAGGGGTACAGAGATGGCAGATCCACACCATTGCACACAGCTTCACCACCACACACAACTCTTGGCTTTTTGTTTTGTTTTGTTTTTGTTCTGTCGAGGCGGGGCTTCTCGGTAGACCAGGCTGGCCTTGGACTCAGAGAGATCGGCCTGCCTCTGCCTCCTGAGTGCAGATTAAAGGCGACACACAACCTTTTATGTCAGTTCTAGGAGTAGATCTCAGGTCATCAGGCTTATGAAGTTACCCTCTGAACCATCTGCCTGGCCCCCAAATTCAGAACATTTAAAAGCGAAAAGACTAGCGCAGGTGATACCCTTAGTCCTTTGACTAGATGTGTTCATAGCTGCTGGAGCTTTGCTGTCCTCACTCTCTGTTCCTGTCTGTTTCTTTCCCTTATACCTCTGCCCCACCCGTACATTTTTGGCTGGGTCATCTCTCTAGATATTTGACACAAGGTCAGTCTTCTATATAATAACCATGCTGTGAAATTTATCAGCAATTCAGTACTGTTATCTAATGCATAGTTGACACCCAAAGGCTCCAAATTGTCCCAATAGTAGCCACATAACTCTGTGTGTATAAAGTGCATAACAACAGAGATGCAGTTGGGTGTGGTGATGGGAGGCAGAGGCAGCAGGATCGTGAGTTCAAGGCTAGCTTTGGGTCCCAGACCAGTCAGGACCACACACTAAGACCATGTCTCAAAACGGTAATGGCAACAAAAATGCCCCAAATGAAACAAACAAAAATCCTAATAAATGTAAGGTGACAGGTTCATCGTTGGTGACTTTTCCTGAATCAATTATTTTTAACAGTTGCTTTACTACACTTTTTTCTTATTGATTAGTCTTTTTTTGTCTGTTAGAAAAGAACTTTTGCCCTTCAGAAATACATCACTATGAATTCAGGAATGTGTAGATTAAACACAGTATATGCTGTTAGTACAGCATAATTGCTCTTTCTGACTCCCAAAGTGTTACCTGTTCGGCTATTTGGCTTCCTTCAGTCTGTTCCTGGGTTCTGACAGGTGTCCACCATTGTGTGCAGACTTTGCTGCGTGATAGGCAGATAAAAATGTCTTGAACTCCTCCTGCCCCCACCCTGTGAGCAGCCATTTCTCCAGGAACTTGATTCCTTTTAGTGGTAGCTGACAAATGTCCTGACTTTAAAAAGTTAAGTAATTTTTTTAAAAAAAATCTCACGTTGTTCAAGTCCCACACAGCACAGGATCTGCAGATACTGTTTGGCCATTGGGCTGCCAGTTTGGGACCTTGAGACTCTGGCTTTTGCTCTGGGCAGTATTGGCTCCAAGGACACAAGGAGGTGGGGTAATGGAGGTGGGTTTTTTGTGTTTTTGTTTTTTGTTTGTCTGGCATAGACCAACACTGGCCATTTATATAAGCTCGTTGTCTGTATCATGGAAGACAATGGGAGCAGTTTCTTGCCCACAACAAAAGAAACCAAACAGCCCCTTATTGTCCCCTCTATTTGCTCAACAAGTGGAGACCTGTTTAATTTCATTTCTACAAGATGATGTACAAACAGCAAATAGTAACCGGCTGTTTTGTTTGTTTACTCGGAGATGTTTTGGCTTAGCTCTCAGGGATTTAGCCTCACAGATTGTATTCTTGCTGCCAGTGAGAGCCAAAGCAATAAGCTGACAGGCAAATACTTCAGGCACAAAAGGTACAGAGGTCACCAGGCAGGAGCCTTACTGTCTTCCAGGCCCTCAGTTCACAAAGCGATTAAGCCCGTTCCCCAGCTCGTCAGTGTCACAGGCATTGTGGCCTATATCACACACCAGACTCCAGAAAATAAAATACCTTGGGACAGGAGACAGAATAAATTATTTTTGACAAATAATTTTGAATAGATTGGGTGAGTATATGTGCTGAGAAATTAATCACTCACGACAAATAATTATTGTATAGTTCATGGATGCCATGTTTTGATATATGCTTATGTAGCATGATCAAATCAAGGTAATTAGCATGCCTATCCCCTCAAATACTTGCCATTTCTTGGTGCACTTGCATGTGATTATGTGGGCGTGTGTATGTGTGTATGCAGGCATGCCTGCATGAGTAAGTACACGCTGTGGAGGTCAGAAGACAATCTTGGGTAGTGTTGGTCAGACACCACCACCTCATGTTTCAAGGCGGGTTCTCTCATTGGCCTGGAACTTGCTAATTAGCTGAGGCCGGCTGATCTCCTGTCTCTGCCTCCTTGGTGCTGAGACTACACACAGGAGCTACTACCATGTCTGATCTCTCATAGATAGGGTTCATAGAGCACACATAGATGCGGTTCTTGGGACTGAGCTCAGGTTTCTGCACTTACAAGGCAAATACTTCACCAACTGCAGCATCTCCCTAGGCCCCAAATATTTGTTAAGTCTTTGCAATGAAAACATTTAAAAATCCTGTCTTTGCATTATTTTGAATAATAATTATTATTACACAGTTATTAACTATACTCACTTTGTTGGGCAACAGAATATTAGGCTTTCAAAATGAGTGGCTGTATGATTCATCTTGATTTTTAAAACATCTTACTGTTTTCTTTCCCATTTAAGTCATTTTTTATTCTCAGCCTACAAGAATTCTAGCCAGACATGCTATATGATATTTTATATCGTAAGATATCCAAACCACACCTGAAAGTAGTAATTTTCCTGTAGAATGGAATCAAAAAAAAAAAAAAAAAACTGGGTCAGGGACATGCCTTTCACTTAGGCTTTAAAACATTTTAATTTCAGTTGTACATTTGGCAGGATTAATGTTTTATTCTGCAAATTTGCTTTCAACAGGCATATTCTCCTGTTAATTATTATCCTTCTTTATTGTTTATTAACCTTAAGGGCCCTCTAGTAAACATACCAGTGGGTAGAACTGTGTTTCTGAAAATCATTGAACTTGGTCTCCATATCTGCTGGAACAATAAAAGGTGGGTGTTTCTAAGCCAGCCAGTGTCACCGCCGCAGTGACAAACGGCTTCGCAACTGCCAGTGCATGCTGCCCTCGGCGTCATTTTCCATTGTGACCACGGTCGTACTAATAATTCTTTCATGGTGTTTTTCACAACAAAACAGCTCAGTCATCCACTGCACACATCACTGGCCTGCTGGGTTTTCAGAAGGTTCCAGAAGAGATCTGTCCCCCGTGTGGCCTCCAGCAAGCTATAAACACCACTTAGCTTGGCTGCCTTCAGTTTCCCCAGAATGGAATTTTCCTCTTGACTGTTTTGCTCAGGGTTGTGCTGAGAGGAAGGTAGGCAATTCTAAGGGCTTCTGTTTGTCCCTCTCTTACTGTGTAGCTCATGAAGCTAATGTTTGCCAACTGCCAAAAGCGTCTACCCCAAATTTGCCCTCGGGAGTGGAGGGAATGCTCTCAAGCGTGGCTCTGTGGATCTGCCCGGCCCTCTGTGAGTCAGAACTACAACCCGGGGGCTCTGAGAACACATTGGGTGTGAGATATCAGTGCTCAGGCCTCAGACCTGATCACTTCGTGGGTTTACTTGGAATTGGTCACAGATCCCTTTGGGAATGCCTGCGGTGGCATCACAGGGTCCTTCCTAGGAGTTATTCTCATTTGTAAGCTGCATGAACTTCAATTTCCCTTCCTAAAAGCCAACATCAGCTTTGTCATCTGTCAATTCTTCCCGCTAATGCAAATCAATGAACACATTAGCTTGTCCCCCATCCCAACAGTACTCCACGATGGGGCATTGTGTGGGTTGGCTCAGAGCCCGATGAAGTGAGGTATCCTGGCCTTGCTTCTCATTGCAGTCACTGCATTATATGCCACTCTGGGCACTAGCTACTGGTGGCTCTGGAATCTTGTTCTCACTGGAAGCAGAGACACTAATTCCCCCATGGTAGCATGGGAAGGCAACCCTTTCCACTCAGCCCACCCAAAACAACCATAGATAAACCTCCAAGCCAACACCATCCTTGCTGTTTGTGGTGCTCTAGTAGTAAAAGCATTTTCTGGACCTTCAAAGGAAACGTGATCAAGTGGGGGGGCTCTGTGGGTCCCCCTAATAATCCAGTCTAGAATTTCTACCTCCTCAACTTGCCCCATCCCTTCCTCAATGCCGGACAAGGCAATTCCAGCATGCCTGCCTTATCTGATGAAAGATACAAGCTACAGGACAGGGCTCTCCCGTCAATGAACTTGCCCCATGCAGCTGTATAGTCCACTGTGCTCATGGTCCAAGTCCCTTAAGACGCCTGCTGGCCCAAAAGACCCAGGTCCTAGCAGTCTCTGAAGATGGTTACTTCCTCCTTAAGGCCTGGGGGCGGGGGCTTCATTGTATGTAGGGGTCCTTGGGCCTACAGTGGAATATACAGCTGCATGGGGCAAGTTCATTGATGGGAGAGCCCTGTCCTGTAGCTTGGGACCTAACTCCTATCAAGGGCATCTGAAGATAGCTATGCTTCTGGCATGGCTGTCCAGAAGCTGGGCTTTCATCAGATAAGGCAGGCATGCTGGAATTGCCTTGGCTGAGCATTGAGGAAGGGATGGGGCAAGTTGAGGAGGTAGAAATTCTAAGAGGAGTAAAAGAGGAATAAAGAGGATGGGCATCCTCCACAGAGGCCCCTGGACCGTGGGAGGGATCTTCAAACTGTGGAAACCGTTTCTTCCAGTATGCAAACTTCTTCCAACCCAGGGATTTGGGAAATTTGAGGGTTTAGGGTTTCCAGGCTCATCATCCCAAACATCACTATCTCATATGTCAGGTCCTTTCTGACCCTAACCCTGACTGTGGCGTGGGGGACCTGTTGAGACTTCATATTCACTCCTTTGGGACACAGTATTTTGAAAGTGAAGGTTTCTCAGCAGTCGGTCCTGTCTCCATCGGAGACAAAAAGTCCCTTAGACGGCTTCTAATCGCCACTTCCCCATCTTTCTCCTGTGCCACCGCTGTTACATAAGCCACCTGCACCTCATCCAAAAGCAACACTAGTGGAAGCACTAATGTTTATGTTGATCCTGACTTGGGCCTGTCTCCCACCGGGCCCACCCAGCCTTCAGGAGATCTTTGTCCCGCCCAGATACAGAGCTCCCTTCTGTAGGTGGAGCTGGGCCCACGTCTCATGGTAGCACCTGTATGTAGTCAGTGCATGCCTCCACCCCAGAAGGTAAAATGCAAAACATGGAACCGAGTGTTAGTAGCTTCCTTGGGTAGTAGCCCTGGGGACAGGAGAAAGGGGAAAAGAGGGAAGTCCATAGAGGCAGCAGGGCCTCAGTCTCCAGAGACTTACAGTATGCCAGCTTGGGAATCCTTGAGAAGGGCCCAGGGTTGATCATTTTAAAGCTGTGGGCAAGGAGAAGGGTGTCACTATTTTCATTCTAGGTGGATGGGAACTGATGGAGGCCTCCCTCCAAACTGTGAAAAACATTCTACTTGGATTACTGGGCAACTCTTACTTTTTAAACTTTAATTTCTGTTTGGGTCTTTTTTTGTTTTTGTTTTTTTTTTTGCTATTTACCATGATTATTGGAGAAGAATGTTTTTGAAAAGAAAACCAAGAAATAAGCATTGAGAAAAAGGGCCACTGTGTTTCCCTAAAGTACAGACATGGTCAATATCCCATTACTCCCCCACAAAGAACACAGACCAGTGGGTAGGAGAGACCACAGACACAGTGATCTATATAAAGGTCAGTCTAAACCACGTGGCCACCAAGGAGCCGCTAGAGATCACTAAGCCAGTATCTTCAGTGGCCAGGCAGGTATTGGAGGATGGATTTATCTCAGTGAATAAATACACTTTGTTATTGGTCTTGAAATGTGCCTTCGCCTCTGCTGGTTGTATGTTTCCCCACTATAGATAGAAACGTGGGTCCATGGAACAGTTGACTCTAATATTTGGAGTCAGTAATGTGACAATGATGCTGATGGGCTCACTCACTGGACCTTGTTGTCACAGGAGGGATAGGAAGTGATAGGGAGAGCAGCAAACTAAAGCACACGGTCCCCTAAAGTGAACCACTACTCCCAGCAAACTCATTCAAGCTACAGAGCTAATGGGCCTGGAGCTGCCAGATCGCCAATATTCCAGAGCAGCCTCAGGACCAGAGCAATATTTCCTGGTCATGAAGTGTGGGCAACGACTGTTAAAAGTCTTGAAAGTGCTGTTGAGGAAGGAAGTTGAACAACCTCCAGGGATGCAGGGCCTGAGCTCATCATAACAGATACGGGGTTGATGACAGGCACAGGAGCTGTCCCAGAAGGCTATGCGACACTGCTCTTCATAGGAAAACCAAGAGGACAGCGGGTCAAATTGAACCGAGAGGACACTAAAACACAAACTGGAGTCTTGGCAGATGGAGAGATGGCTCAGTGGCTGAGAGCATTTGCTGTCCTTGCGGAGGACCCAGTATGCTTCACAGCTATCTGCAACTCTAGTTCCAGGGGACCAGTGCCTTCTAGCCTTTGTAGCCATGGTATGCATACGGTGTGCCTACACACACACACACACACACACACACACACACACACACACACGGATAAAACACTCATAGACATAAAACAAACAGAAATAAATCTTTTTAAAAGGAGCTTTTATTTTTAATGCCAGATACAGTGCCTCACTTGGCAGCATGGAAAGAAAATAAAAGGGAGACTATCCCAGTCTTGTGCAGACCCTGCTTTTCATAGACTAGCTGAGGATGGTGGCAAAGACTTAGAAAGGGCTCCTGAGGCCTTCCAGACTGGAGCAGCATGAGAGAGAATGCCAAGAAATAAAACCAGGCTTGAGGCTGTGGCTTTACCCCCTCACAAATCAGGAGCAATTATGGCTAAACAAGCCACAACACCTTTGTAGTATTTATAGTAATTTAGTCTGTTCTGTCTTGTTTCTTGTACGTGGCATTTGGTTCTTGTCATTTAATTTATTTGCATGTTCCTCAAGAAATCCCTTTTGGACAAAGGTGGAAATATCTACGGCCCAGGCGTGCCCAACATTCTGACATCATGACGAAGTATTAGTATCTCCAAAGTTCATGCTCACGAACTGCACAACAGAGTCATGAGGAGAAAAGAAATCTCATGATGATTTAATGTTTCCAATTCTGTGTCCGTAAGCAGTCATAGCTCTCCTGTGTCTCAGGCATACTGTGGGCCACAGGAAGGACACCTGAGAGCCCTCATAGACAAACATCCACAATTATGGTAGCTGTGGTTGAAAACTACAGGGTACGGTCTGTGAAACAGCTTCAAGACCAAGGTGTCCTCCTGATCCCCTCCCCCAGGCCAGCGAGATATGGACAGAGAGGAAAGATGTGCCTTGAGATGCCAAATCCACAAGTCTGGTTCAGTGCCCACTGCAGGGATACCACACTGGCTCACAAAACCCTCCAAATGAGAAGTCCTCTGGGGGCCCCGAAGTTCACTCCCCCCAGACCTTCCAGCAGCCCCCTCACTGAAGGCCACTTCCCTTTCAACGGCGTCATGCTCTCTCTTCTTCTCTCTTGCCTATGGGGGCCTGCTTTCCTCTCTGCCTCTTCCTCATCTCTGGATGTTCAGGTTCTTCAGACTTCTTCCTGTGTTAGCCGAGTCTTCCTAAAGCATGTGAGGACTCTCTGGCTTTATCTTGTTCTAGCTCCAGGAAACCAGACAGGTGTACTTTGGACTGTCAGAGTCCTGTGGCATGGAAGGACCAAGAAGAGCAGCTTCTTCCTTGTGTGCCTGCCCTTCCTCTCTGCTGTGTCAACATCCTCTCATTGGACAAATCTTGATATCTTGATATCTTCCCTTCCCTTGACTCTCAGCTCTCGTTCATTGCCACATTCTGACTATTCTGGTAACAAAGTATCTCCAAACAGTGTCTTTCTGCCATCTCTGTCCTCTCTGTGCTGTCCAAACCACTGTCATCTCTTACAGGCGAGAAGGCACTGCACTCTCTTCTCTGATCCATTTTTTGCCTCTTCTGAGCCATTCCAAATCCTACTGCCATAAAGCTCAAAACCCGAGAGCAGTTAATCACAGCTTGCTGCACTTCCTGCCTGTGACTTCCCATTGCACCTAAGAGAGAGTGTCAATTTTCAGCCCACGCGCCCCGCAGGGCCCATGTTCTCACTAGCTGGCTGGCCATTGCTCATGAACGTCACCCGCAGGGCATACAATTTCAGTTCCTTAAAAGATCTGTGTGTGTTATGCCCAAATCTGCGAAGTCCCCCAAAAGCCAACAAGGAGACCGAGTCCCATATGTAAAAGCAAAGAGCCTTTATTTTTTGCAAGTTTGCAAACTCGGTTTCTCCGCATGTCCAACGTATTGGGATAAACGGAGAGCCCCAAGCTCAGTTAGAATTTTTATAGTAGTAAAGGTGGGGGTGAGGGGTTTCTGAGGTTCAGGACCCCTAATTGGCTGACATTTGTCTAGGGTGTCCTGGTGTGTGCTGGCAGGTGATCCTATCTACAGTGGTTGGAATGTTAGGCATTTCCTTTGGATGGTCTCTTGGGTGGTGCTCAGGTAATCTCAGTTTATGGTCCTTCCTGCAACCAGGTATTGCTTCAGGGTTAACTACTGAGACTCAGTTCTCTATTAAATTTATTGATGGCTGAGTCCTACACTGGCAGGTGATAATGGTTGGAAGTAAAGAACTTCCTTTGGGTGATCTGTTCATATTTAGCTTATCATGGCTGGCTCCTACAGTGTGAAGTCCTCTCCTGATAACAACCCAGC
>PVIU01027293.1:0-20705 GCA_004026605.1 Ondatra zibethicus | reverse complement strand
ACACTCCCTTTCCCCCCACCCCCATGCTTCCAATTTTGTCAGGAGATCTTGTCTATTTCCCCTTCCTAAGAGGATCTACATATGTTACTCTTAGGGGTCTCATTGTTACTTGGTTTCTCTGGGGTCCTAGACTATAGGGTCTTTATTGTAATGGTCAGTCCTGTCTCGTTAAGAGACAAGCCATGCCCACTCCCTCCTCCATCTGCTGAGGCAAGCTGATATTTAGCTTCCAGCCGGAGCCCCTTCCTTTTCCATCTCCCTTTCAAAAAGGCAGCTTCTGCCTCTCCCCACTTCTCCCCTTCCCCCTTCTGTTTCTCTATCTATCTATCTATCTATCTATCTATCTATCTATCTATCTATCTATCTATCTATGTATCTATGGTGTGGGAGAATTGTCTGTATTCTGTCAATCATGATTAAATAAACACTGATTGGCCATTAGCCACGAAGTATAGGTGGGACAACCAGACAGTAAGTAAAGGTTGGGCCAGAAGAATAGGAGTATTCTGGGAAGCAGGAAGCTCTCTCGGGAGTCCTGCCCAGACCACCGAAGAATCAGGATGTAACCTGCCCCACTGTAAAAGGTACTAATCCATGTGGCTAACATAGATAAGAATAATGGGTTTAAAAACTACAAGAGCTAATAAGAAGCCTGAGCTAATGGGCCAATCAGTTTATAACCTAATGTAGACCCTCTGTGTGATTTTTCTTTGGGACTTGCCAGCTGTGGGAACTGGGCAGGACAGAAACCCCAACAAGCCGGCCCTCATGTTACATATCTATCTATCTATCTATCTATCTATCTATCTATCTATCTATCTATCTATCTATCTCTGTTCCCTACTCTCTGCTCTTCTCCTTCTCCCCTTTCCCTTCCATAACCCACTAAATAAATATCCAACCTCACTCTGCATGGTGTGCCTATCTGTCTGTCTCTCACCAGCTGCATGGTTCCCTACCCAGGACCAGCCACTTTGGTAGACCTGCACCATGGTCTTGTGGTATGCCATCTGTCTGTCTCTGCTCATGGCCTGCTGAAGCCACTCAGGGAACTACGCCATCCCTGCCTGGGACTGGCTACTCTCGGGACCTGCTTTTCACTGCCTGCTGCCACATGGCCCACTGCTACTGTTCAGGGACCTGTGCCATTCCCTGCCTAGGACTGGCTGCTTTCAGGACTGGCTGCCTACTGCCGCCATTCAGAGACCTGCAGCGTTTCTACTGCTGCTGCCACTGGCGTTTCTACTGCTGCTGCCACCAGAGATCCTGCTACATTTTTATTTTTACCATTTCATTGGTGCCATGACTCAGAAGGCTCTCCCTCCCCAAGCCCCTCTCCTGGGGTCAGGATCCAGAACCAGGTATTTTTTTCCACAACAACCACATGTTCCATATGCCTGAGCATGATTTCTCCAGCATGATTTCTACGCACACCACTGGCTTCAATTGGTGAGATTCCCCCATTCTGGTCAGCTTAACCATTTCCCAAACCTGAGGAATTGACCAGTCAGCTCCTGGCAATCTTCTGGTGTTCCTAGAAACAGGGGGACAGCCCCAAAACACAGACAGTTGAGTCCCTCGCTGATATTCATCTCTGCATTGCTTCCCTTAGCTAAGATTGTCTTTGGACGGCCCAGGGCCGATCCACCCGCGACTGTGGACTCAGGGTCCCTCAGATTCTTTTTTCTTTTTTTTTCCTTTTCTTTTCTTTTTTTTCCTTTTCTTTTCTTTTTTTCCCTCACTGAAAAAGGCCACTTGCAGCAGCCTCTGGCCTCTGTGACTTCTGATTCACCCTTACAGGATCCAGTCAGGCTATAGCATCCCACCCACAGGCAGAGGGCACTCTCCCAAGGCTCCTGCCATGTTCGTGCTGATTTACACCCTGCCTATAGGGGGAGACATCCTGTTATAGGTCTTGGGATGTCGCCATTTCACAGGTTTTCACAGTTTCAGCTATGGGTAGCAAGCCATCCATGTCTGTCCCCCTCTGGGATGGATGCCTTTTAGAGGCCCTAAAACCCCATACCTTAATACCCTACTTCTTCAGCTCCTACCCTCATTCCTCTGATGTCCCACTGGCTCCACTTTTATGGGAGCTTTCTAACTACTGTCAGCGCACAGGCAAATGGAAGGAATTTCCTCAAACTGACCCTGCCACTGCTACTGCTGCCAACAAGATTGGTTAGATCCATAAGGCGTCTGTTTTCAATTCCAGCCTTTTGCTCCCCACTGCAGCTTGTGACATGGCAGCTCAGCCACAGGGCAGATCGTGCCTCTAGGTCCCTCTAATTATTAAACTTAAAATCCCTGCAGGTCAAAAAATTATGGCTTTTCTCAACAACATGTGACCTCTGCCATTTTGACTGAGGTCAGGTGACCTTACCTCCATCTTAACTGAAGTCAGGTGACGTTATTGCCATCTTGGCTGAAAGCCAGGTCAGATGAACAAGTACTGCCATCTTTACTGAGGGATACCCTGCCTGGTTCCCCAGTTTACTTATGTTTTTGTCTCTAAATTCCTCTTGCTAACTCTGTTGCATGTGTGCTTTGTGCAGTAGCATGCCTTTGGTAGGACCCACCAAGAGCATCCAATTCATCCAATTCCTGTTCACTCTGTGTGTGTGTTCATACATGTAACTTAAATGCTCCTATGCATAATATTATAATTGTCTGTTCATTGCATTTCATTTCAGACTACAAAAACAATAAGTCTCATGTTTTAAACTGAATGGACTTTTAAGTCTCTTACAAAAATACTTTATATTTAATCCCACCCTCATTTAAAATATATTAAGATGTTCTCTACTATTGTCAGTTCTGCCATTAAGCTTCTATTGCAAACAGTTTTTTCTACTTTCTTTCTTTTTACACATGTAAATCTTACCTGTTAAAAAGCCAGTACAGTCAAGCTCAGATCCAGCTCTCCAGGCAGATTCTATACTGTAGCTGTACCTGATAAACAGTCCTCAGCTGCTCAGAGATCTGGAGAATATGGCATTAAAATATTTAATTATTAAAAAACATTTCATAACAAAAAGAGACAGTTGGTCTCCTACCAGCAGCACTCTATTTCCTCCAAAGAAGACAGAAGACAAATGGGCACACAACAACATCCATCTGCAAATTGCTTCAACTGCCAAGCGCTGACCACTGGGAAAAACTGCCTTTCATCAAAACTGAAGAGCTCCAGACATGTACAGAATCACTGGAATTGAAAGCCTTGCTGCTCAGGTCAAGGTAGGCTTGTCTTCCTACAGATGCCTTAGCCCTCGGGATTTTCAGGAGTCTGGCAGGCCCTGTGCTAAACAGCAGAAGGCAAATACGACCTTCAGCAACCATGGAGGACACTGATAAGTAGCTCTAGGTGCCAACCAAGTAAGTTCTCTGTCATTTTTTAATCAGTAACTCAAGTAAAATTTTATCCTTCTCAAAGATCTCTGATGCAATTTGACAACTGAGAGATTTTGTCAGTTTACAAGGACAGCCTCACCAAACAAATTTCAATAAGATGCAAATACAAATACAAGACCTGCAAGTTATGGAGGTGTGAGGACAAATGTAAGTTATCAAATTTCTCTCTCAAGCTGCCTTCCATAGTCTTAAAAATCTTTTTCATTTTACAAAAATATCTGTTACAGTCATCCTGACATAAATATGCTACTGTTTATACAATGTTTATGTCTAAAACTTCTGTTTTCACAAACCCAAAGAATTCTTGTGGGTTCCAGGGAGCTGAATTGAAGGCTCCACCTTAAATAGGTCAGATATACCCTAGTCAATTACCTGGTCCTAAATTTTTTTCCTAAACTTAACTTTGTCTGTTCTGACAATACCTTAAACAGGTGTAAGAGACACCAGACATTTCTATAACACAAACACCAGACAGGAACAAACAGACCAGCTACATCAGGATGTGACCAGCACACAGCTTTCTCAGGTCCCCCCCTACAATGATGATGCCCACAAAAAAGCAGGAAGCATTCTTGAGAATCTGCCACCCCAATTCCTTTAATCTATGGTTCCTAACCTCCTGCCTTTTTGTTATAAAAAAGAGATGGGAATGTAATGGTCTGTCCTGTCTCTTTAAGAGACAAGCCACACCCACTCCCCCTGTCTGCTGAGGAAACCTAATCTTCAGCTTCTAGCTTGAGTTCCTTCCTTTTCCATCTCCCTCTCGAAGAGACAACTTCTGCCTCTCCCCTTCCCCCTTCTGTTTCTTTCTCTCTCTCTTCCCCTCTCTCTGCTCTTCTCCTTCTCCCCTTCCCTTCTATAACCCACTAAATAAATATCCAACCTCACTCTGCATGACATGCCCATCTGTCTGTCTCTAGCTCGCTGCATGGTTCCCTGCCCAGGGATAGCCACCTTCAGAGACCTGCAGCATGGTCTTATGGCATGCCCATCTGTCTGTCTCTCCTCATGGCCTGCTGCAGCCACTTGAGGAACTGAACCTACCCTGCCTGGGACTGGCTTCTCTCAGGACCTGCTGTTCGCTGCCTGCTGCCACATGGCCCACTGCCATTACTCGGTGACCTGTGCCAGTCCCTGCCTAGGACTGGATGCTCTCGGGACCTGCTGACCACTGCTGCCACTTGTAGTACAATGCCACTGTAGCATTTCTGCCACTGCAGCTGCCAGGGATCCTGCAGCATTTTTATTTTTACCATTTCAGTTATCCTTTGCTTCACAGCTAGAATCTACTTATGAGGTAGTACATACCATGTTCATCTTTCTGGGCCTGGTTTAACACACTCAGGATGGCTTTTTCTAGTTCCATCTATCTACATGCAAATTTCAAGATGTCATTTTTGTTACCACTGAGTGGTACTCCATTGTGTGAATATACCACATTTTCTTTATCCGTTCTTCCATTGAGGGGCATCTCGGTTGTTTCCAGGTTCTGGCTATTACAAATAATACTGTTATGAACATAGTTGCACAAATGTCCTTGTAGTAAGATTGAGCATCCTTTGGGTATATGCTCAAGAGTTGTATTGCTGTGTCCTGAGATAAGTTGATTCCCAATTTTCTGAGAAACTGCCATACTGATTTTCAGAGTGGTTGTACAAGTTTGCATTCAAAACAACAATGGAGGGAGGGGTTTTCCCCTTGCTCTGTATCCTCTTCACCATAAGTTATAATTGCTGTTTTTGATCTTAGCCATTCTGAGTGGTGTAAGATGGTATCTCATGATGTTTTGATTTGCATTTCACTGATGGCTAAGGATGCTTAAAGAAAACCAAGATAAAGCAATCAAACATATGAAAGAAACTATTCAAGACTTGAAAACTTAAATAGAGACCAAAAAGTAAACACAAGATGAGGGAATTATAGAAACAGAAATTATAAGAAAATGATCAGGAACCACAAACACAACCATAAACAGCAGAATACAAGAAATGGAAGAGAGAATCTCAAGCAATGAAGATACAAGTGTGGAAATAGACTCATCAGTCAAAGAAAACATTAAATCTAACAAAAGCTTAACCAAAACTATCCAGAAAATATGGGTCACCATGAAAAGACCAAAGCTAATAATAGGTATAGAAGAAGGAAAAGAAGTTCAACTCAAAAGCACAGAAGATATATTTAACAAAATCATAGAAGAAAACTTTCCCAACTTAAATGAAAATATGCCTATGAAGATACAAGAGGCTTATAGAACACCAAACAGACTGGATTAAAAAAAAAGTTCCCTCTCCACATAATAATCAAAACACTAAGCATACAGAATAAAGAAAGAATATTAAGATCTGTAAAGGGAAAAGGCCAAGTAACATATAAGGGCACATCTATCAGAATTACACTTGACTTCTCATTGGAGACAATGAAAGTCAGAAGGTCATGGTCAAGCGTTATGCATACATTAAGAGACCATGGATGCAGGCCCACATTATTATACCCAGCAAAACCTTCAATTATCATAGAAGGACAAAACAAGACATTCCATGACAAAACTAGATTTCACCAATACCTAGCCACAAACCCAGCCTTATACAAAATACTAGAAGAAAACTCCAACCCAAGGAAGTTAGCTACATCAACAAAAACACAGCCAATTGATGGTCTCATAGTAGCAAATCCCAAAGAGGGGGAAACACACACAAATTAACATCACCAACAATGAAAACTAAATTAACAGGAGACAGCAATCATTGCTCATTAATATCCCTTAATATAAATGGACTCAACTCATATAAAATGACACAGGCTAACAGATTAGATATGAAAACAGAATCCATTCTTCTTCTGCATACAAAAAGCATACCTCAAACTCAAAGACAGACATCGTCTCAGAGTAAAGGGGTGGGAAAAAAATATACCAATCAAATAGACCTAAGAAACAAGCTGGTGTAGCTATCCTAATAGCTAACAAAATAGACTTCAAACTAAAATCAACCAAAAGAGACAAAGAAGGACATTTCATATTAGTCACAGGAAAAAATCCATCAAGAGGAAATCTCAATACTGAACATCTATGCCCCAAATACAAGGGCACCCTCATATGTCAAAGAAACACTTCTACAGCTTAAATCATACATTAAACCCCACACACTAATAGTGGGAGACTTCAGCACTCCCGTCTCACCACTGCACAGATCAGTCAGACAAAAAATGAACAGAGAAATAAGAGAACTAACAGATGTTATGACTCAAATAGACTTAATAGACATCTATAGAATATTCCATCCAAACAGAAAAGAATAGACCTTCTTCTCATCACCTCATGGAACCTTCTCAAAAACTGACCACTTACTCGGTAACAAAACAAACCTGAACAAATATAAAAAAAAAATTGTAAAAACCCAATGTACCTTATCAGATCACCATGGTTTAAAACTAGAAGTTGACAGCAATTCTAATTACAGAAAGCCCACAAACACATGGAAATTAAGCAATGCTCACCTGAATATTCAATGGGTCAAGGAAGAAATAAGGGGAGAAATTCAAGATTTCCTAAAATTCAATGAGAATGACCACACAACATACCCAAATTTATGAGACACAGTGAAAGTAGTGTTAAGAGGAAAGTTCATAGTACTAAATGCATATATAACAAAGCTGGAAAAATCCCACACTACTGAATTAACAGAACATTTGAAAACTTTAAAACAAAAAGAAGCAAGCTCACCCAAGAGAACTAGATGTCAGGAAATAAGAATCAATTGTTGAAATCAACAAAATAGAAACAAAGAAAACAATACAAAAAACCAATGTGACAAAGAGTTGGTTCTTCGAGAAAATCAACAAAATATACAAACCTTTATCCAAACTAACCAAAAGGCAGAGAGAGAACATTCAAATTAACAAAATTATAAATGAAAAGGGGATGTAACAACAGACATGGAGAAAAAAACAGAGAATCATCCGGTCATATTTCAAAAACCTATACTCCACAAAATTGGAAAACTTAGATAAGCAAATTAAACAGACCTATAACTGTTGAAGAAATAGAAACAGTCATCAAAAGTCTCCCAACCAAAAAATGTCCAGGACTAGATGGTTTCAAATCAAAATTCTACAAGATTTTCAAAGAAGAACTAATACCTATACTCCTCAAATTGTTCCACACAATAGAAACAGAAGGAACATTGCCAAACTCTTTTTATGAGGCTACAATTACCCTGATACCAAAGAACATAAAGACATTACTAAGAAAGAAAATTACAGACAAGTCTCACTCATGAACATTAATGCAAAAATACTAAATAAAATATTGGCAAATCAAATCCAAGAACACATTAGAACCATCATCCACCACAATCAAGTTGGCTTCATCACAGAGATGCAGGGATGGCTCATACAAAAATCTCTCAATGTAATCCACCATATAATCAAACTGAAAAATGAAAAACCACATGATCATCTCATTAGATGCAGAAAAAGCTTCTGAAACAATACAACATCCCTTCATGATAAAGGTCTTGGAGAGAACAGGGATACAAGGAACATACCTAAACATAGTAAAGGTAATATACAGCAAGCAAACAGCCAACATCAAACTAAATGGAAAGAAACTCCCAGTGATCCCACTGAAATCAGGAACAAAACAAGGTTGTCCACTCTCTCCATATCTATTCAATACAGTTCTTGAGGTCCTACCTAGAGCAATAAGACACCAAAAGGAGATCAACGGGATATAAATAAGAAAAGAAGAAGTCAAACTCACTATATGCTGATGATAGGATAGTTTACATAAGCAATCCCAAAAAATTTACCAAGGAACTTCTGCAACTCATAAACACTTTCAGTAATGTAACAGGATACAAAATTAACTCAAAAAAATCAGTAGCCCTCCTGTACACAGATGATAAATGGGCTGAGAAAGATATCAGAGAAACATCACCCTTCACAATAGCCACAAATAGCATAAAATATCTCGGAGTAACTCTAACCAAACAAGTAGAAGACTTGTATGACACGAACTTTAAATCTTTGGAGAAAGAAATAGAAGAAGACACCAGAAAACGGAAAGATCTCCCATTCTCTTGGCTAGGTAGAATTAACATAGTAAAAATGGCAATCTTAACAAAAGCAATCTGCAAATTCAATGCAATGCCCATCAAAATCCCAGCAAAATTCTTCACAAACCTCGAAAAAATGATACTCAACTTCATATGGAAAAGCAAAAAACTCAGGATAGCCAAAACAATCCTGGGCAACAAAAGAACATCAGGAGGCATCACCATCCCTTGACTTCAAACTCTACTACAGAGCTACAGTACTGAAAACAGCCTGGTATTGGCATAAGAACAGACAGGAGGACCAATGGAACCAAATAGAAAACCCGCATATTAATCCATACACCTTTGACTTTTGACAAAGAAGCAAAAAATATCAAATGAAAAAAGAAAGTATATTTAACAAATGGTGCTGGCATAACTGGATATCAACATGTAGAAAAATGAAAATAGACTCATATCTATCACCATGCACAAAACTCAAGTCCAAATGGACGAAAGACCTGAACATAAAGCCAGCCACACTGAACCTCATAGAAGAGAAATTGGGAAATACACTTTTAACGCATTGGCACAGGAGACCACTTCCTAAATATAATCCCAGCAGCACAGACACTGAGAGAAACAATTAATAAATGGAACCTTCTGAAACTGAAAAGCTTCTATAAAGCAAGGGACATGGTCAACAAGACAAAACAACAGCCTGGGAAAAGATCTTAACTAACCCCACATCAGACAGATGTCTGATCTCCAAACTACAAAATGTCTTCTTTGTATAAAGAACTCAAGAAATTGGTCACCAAAAGAACACATAATCCAATAAAAAAAAATGGAGTACAGACTTAAACAGAGAACTCTCAACAGAGGAATCTAAAATGGCTGAAAGACACTTAAGGAAATGTACAACATCCTTAGTCATCAGAAAAATGCAAATCAAAACAACTCTGAGATGGAAATCTTATTCCTGTAAGAATGGCCAAAATCAAAAACACTGATGACAACTTATGCTGGAGAGGTTGTAGGGTAAAGGGAACCCTTCTGCATTGCTGGTGGGAATGTAAGCTGGTACAAGCCAGGATGTCTGTGTGATGATTTTCCAGAAAATTAGGAAACAACCTTCCTCAAGACCCAATAATACCACTTTTGGGTATATATCCAAAGGATGCTCAATCATGCCACAAGGACATGTGCTCAACTATGTTCATAGCAGCTTTGTTTGTCATAGCCAGAAACTGGAAACAACCTAAATTTTTTTTAAAATTCACTCTTTATGGCATGACCCAAGAATGTAAAACATTTAGGGATGAACTAAACAAAATACGTGACATGAAAGACTTAAGTATTTAAAACTATAAACTATTGCTGAGATCCATTGTAGAAGACATAAATACATACCATGTTTATAAATTCAAAATTGCCAATGTATCAATGACTCACAGATTCAATTTTAGTCCAAACAAAATCTCTTAAGGCTTTTGGTTAAAAATTCATAAAGTAACTGAAAATCCAAATGAAAATGCCAAAGATCATAAAGATCCAGAAATTTTGTTAAAATAATAACCACCACCACCACTACCACCATCACCACCACCACCACCACCACCACCACAACAACAACAACAACAACAATAATAATAATAATAATAATAATAATAAAGCTGTACTGAATCAGAGCCTTCTTTGGAGATTATCCTACTTTGGCATGGTAGCAGGCAGGTGGACAGGCAGGACAATGGAGCAGTAGCTGAGAACTAACACCGTATCCACAAGCAATGGGGAGAGAGAGAACTAATTAGGAATGGTGTGGACTTTTGAAACCTCCAAACCTGCTTCCAGTGATAGGCCTTTCTCCAATAGCGCCATACCTCCTAATTTTTCCCAAGCAGTTCTATAACTGGTCACCAGTCACTCAAATATATGAGTTTATGGAGGCATTCTCATCCAAACCATCACATTCAGTAATAGAAACTGCTGTCTAGGACATGAAATACGTGCAACCATCAGCCGTTGCCAATGGAAAAATTATGCTAGAAAAAAGAGAATCATCTTATAAAGTTACTTCCACTCTGAAATTAATGACTTCTCACTTCTCAAGTTTATTGTCTGCACAAATAAAGAAATAATACAAAAAAAAGATCTGAGGAGGAAGCTGAGAACCTGTGGCATTGTCAGATTCATAAGTTTCAGAGAACAAGCAGCATTAAGGATGACCGTGTTCGACTTCAAGGTAGGGCAGATGAGAGAAGGTGAGGACCTGGCCTGACTTAAGTCCCTTAGCAAAGTGATGCTATTCACAGCCACTGAACAAGGTAGGATAATTTCCAAAGAAGGTTCCCAATTTCAGATGGAGAGGACCCACAGTATGCCCAATCAAGAAGGCATCTCTGTTTTACTTATGTCTTTTCTGCTGAGAACACAAAACCCCAAAGATGAGAATAGGGGTCCTAAAAGTTCCTTTCTCCAGAATGGAGAGGAATGAGATGAGGATGGGTGGGGAACTTCTCACTAGCAAAGCAGATGTGGGGGGTGGGGTGAGTATAGATGGGATCTCAGCACATGAAAGGTTTTCCGTCTGACAACCAGGCAGCAAACATGGAGGTTGGCAAAGACTGCCGTGGTGGACAGTCACCAGACCAGAGTCATGTCCACAAGTCTGGGTGCTGAGAAGAGCCCCCCAAAAATCCTAGGAGCCAAGATCTTGCTAATAATCAGGCTCCCTAGCATGGTCTGAGCTACCCGGAGTGTGCTCACCTGGACAGTTTCTCATTCAAGTTCCTCTATCTCTACCAAGGCTTCTTGTTCTAGCCCAAAAACTGCATCTGGCTGGGCAATCAGATACCCTGTCCCGGGGAAACAACAGAATTGCTTGCTCTTTGAAGGTGGCATAGCCTCTGTGACTGCCCTCTGCATGAGGCCATTGGCCCTTCATGTAGAGTACTCCATCCAGAGTTCAGTTGGGACTAGGCAAACTGGACAGTAAGCCTCTCCACCAGACTCAGTGAATGTTTCATGTCTTTCTTCCCTGCAGCATCTGGGAGAGGGAAACACCACTGGTAGCATCATTCTATATCCCACTGTGTAGTGGTCCTTCACCCACAAACAACATGTGGCTGTAGTTCTAAAGCATGACAACTCTGTAGAGCTTGTTCCAGGTAATTGGCCCAGGTCATACACCTAGGAATTAGGAATAAAAACTCAAGTGGTCTACTTTAGTACCCAGTATTAAATGCTATGAAATAAAAACATAGTTATAGAATTAAAATCCTTTTAAATTTCACAAAGGTTACATATCAGGCATTAGAAATACTTTGCCCTGGAAATTCATGCACTCAACACACACTTATTGAACAGAGATCAAACTGCAAAGTAATATAGATACTAATATTAATATAAAAATAACCTCAGGCTCTTAGGACTTAGATTTGATCCCTAGCAACATCCCCCAACTCTCTATCTATCTATCTATCTATCTATCTATCTATCTATCTATCATCTATCTATGTCTCTACCTAGCTATCTATCTAACTCTATCTCTCTCTATCTCTGTCTCCTGAACTTAAACTTTAGTTAGAGGAGAAAAGAATACTTACAAACATATATATGACAGGCAGAGGGAAAGAGGAGACTGCCTTCCAGGTGGCCCAGGGAGCAGGAAGTCGTCTGCTTGAGGCTGATAGTGCAGACTCTGTAAGGAACACGGAGATAGAGCTAAATATAGAGACTAAATCATCAGCAACATAACTAACCTTTGCTCATCAGTCATGAGACAAAGAGCAGGAAACTAGAGGCTATATGGCCTGGACAGTCAACTCAGACAGGGGAAACTCAGATAGGGGAAAAGATCTGTGTATGGCTTTGTCCCCACCAAACAGAAACTCCCTTCTATGGATACCGCAATTCCTATCAAAGATCACATATACTTGTTCATGCCCTAGATCCCATTCTGTTATGCCCACATTTCACCTGGTAGTGTTGAATTCAGTTTAACCATCCAAATTTGCCAGAGTGGGCACCAGTTTTCTCAGAGAGGCAGAATATCAGAGTTAGTGTGCCAAAGGGCAGTGACAGGCAGGTTTCTCCTGCAGAAGGGCACCTCAGGGCCACCCATTAGCTATGAGCCCAGACTGATGAGCTTGCTGATGTCATACAGCATCCCCCAAAGGATAAGACCACAGATAACTAGCCCAGGACACAATCCAAATTCAAAACTCAAAGCAAACTCTCTATTGAATGTATACTTCTCATAACACTATAAAGTTGAACCATCATAAATCTCTGCAGAACAGATGACATTAGAAAAATGCAGGTACCATTTATGGAGGGGAAATAACCTACAAAACTGGATTATCTCCTCCACTCTAGATATTTATTTTATTTATTTTAATGTGTATAGATGCTTTGCCTTCATATATGGCTGTGTACCACCTGTATGCCTGGTGTCTATGGAAGCCAGAAGAGGGTTTCAGATCCCCTGGAACCGTAGTCAATTGTGAGCTGCCCATGTGGCTGCTGAGAATTAAATCCAGGTCCTCTGAAAGAGCAGCCAGTGCTCTTAACTACTGAGCCATCTCTCTAGCCCTGCATTCTGAATTTAAAAAAAAAAAAGACACCATATATGATTAGACATTTAAATGCACTGTTTACAGCACCTCATGGTGGAATGAATGATAAATATTCATCAAATATTCATCAAAATCTACAATGTAAATGCCTCTTTTAACACAGCAATGGTCTTTCTGGGATTTTGCCCTAGTCCTTTAAGAAGCTAGTAAGAAAGTGCAACCTAGCAGAGTAGACAGAAGATTCCTGGTACCTGAAGTAGTAGTAGCCTACATAAAAAGGTCACAAATTCTTCTAAAATTTAAACACATGAGTCCCAATTAGGGTTACATTGCTGTGAGGAAACACATGACCAAAACAAATTAGGGAGGAAAGGGTTTATTTGGCTTACACTTGCATATCACAGTCCATCATAAAAGGAAGTGAGGACAGGAACTAGAGCCTGGAGGCAGGAGCTGATGCAGATGCCATGGAGGGATGCTGTTTACTGGCTTGCTTCCCCTAGTTTACTAACCCTGCTTTCTTAAAGAACTCAGGACCACTAGCCCAGGGATGGCACCACCACCATGGAGTGGGCCCTCTCCCATCAATCACTGATTAAGAAAATGCCCTGCAGGCTGGCCTACAGCCCGAGCTTATGGAGGCATTTTCTCAACTGAAACTTCCTCCTCTCAAATAACTCTAGCTTAGATCAAGTTGACATAAAACTAGACTGTACAACATGCTAATTAAGCAATGATACTGTGTTGGGGGAATTCTGTTAGTTCATTCCCGGCTGCTCAGCCAAAAAAAAAAATCACACAGAAAGCATATTAATTACGACACTGCTTAGCCAATGACTTAAGTGTATTGCTAGCAAGCTCTTACATCTTTAAGTAACCCATTTCTATTATTTTGTATCTCATCATGAGGCCTACTGGCAAGATTCCAGCTGGTGGCTCATGTCTTTCTCCTCCGGCAGCCACATGGTGGCTCACTGACTCTGCCTTCTTTCTCCCAGCATTCAGTTTAGTTTTCCTGCCTAGCTCTATTCTGCTAAGCCACTGGCCAAAGCAGCTTTACTCATTAACCAATAAAAGCAACACATATATAGAAAGACTGGGCACCAGATGATGATGAACACTAAAAAGAAATCCCACACTAGCTCAGAATTGAGTATAATAAAAGGTTATTTATTTAGGGGTAGACTCACAGATCACAGTCCTCTACATGAAGAGGTAACAGGAACCAAATCCAGCAGCCGGAAAAGAGAGGGAGTGCGTACTTTACCTCGGCATTTATAGTATAAGAGACCACGCCCAAGTGGGCTGGTATCTTAAAGGCTTTTGGCTGAAGGAGCTCCCACAGCAATACTGTCTTTTATATACAAGATTTGTAGATTCCAAAAGATAGATAAGGGACATTATTGATGATAAGAATATTTGAATAGGAGTACTCTCAGAAAAAGGTGCTTAAGGCACCTTAAAGCAATGTCTAACCTAATATTATTTTTTTAATTTGATTTTTATTTGTGTGTATGTATATGGGTGTTGATTGAGGCCAGAAGAGAGTGTCAGATCCCCTGCAGGTAGAATTACAGGTCGTTGTGAATTGCCCAGGATGGGATCTAGGTACTGAGCTCTGGTCTTCCACAAGACCAGCAAGTGCTCTTAGCTACTGAATTACTTCAGCCCCCAAAATGCTTTCTTGAGTTGGGCATAGTGGTATGTGTCTTTAATCCCAGCATACACGAGGCAGAGATCTCTGAGTTCAAGGCCAGCCTGGTCTATATATAAATTTTCAGACCAGCTGGGGTGACATAGACCCAGTCTCAAAAAAATTATTTTGTTTTTTCAATTTAACTAACAACTGCATTAAAAGGACTTACCTATTGAAATATTTGCTTGCACATAAGGATTTACAAGAAAGTATTATCTTCATTAGCAAAAGAAAAAGTAGAAAGCCCTAAATGGCCCATGTTCCTTTCAACCCAGTAATGGCAAAATAACATGTGTTACATGTGATAAAAATTACCCCAATTGGCAGATGTGACATGAAAATGGAAAGGAGACAGGGTGAACAATGTGAGTTGGGACTCAGGAAGATGGGGAAGCTATGGAAGAGGAGAACCAACTAAAACAAATTTTGCTTAAAGAATGCCATAATGAGGGTTGAGGTAAACAGTTTAGTGTGTAGGAGCAATTGCTTTGCAATCATGAGGGACTGAGTTCAAATCCTCAGCATCTACATAAAAAGCCAAGCATGGCTGCAGGTGCCTGTAACTCAGTGTTTTAGTTTTGTTTCTTTTGCTATGATAAAATACCCAGACCAAAATGGTTCAGTGGGAAAAGGTGCCTGATGTCAAGCCTGAAGATCTGAATTTAATCCCCAGTACCTACATGGTAGAAGAAAAAAGAGAACCAACTCACAAGTTATCTTCTGAACTCCACTTGGACACTATGGTAGCATGTGTGTCTCTGCATGCACACATGCACACATGCACACACACACATACACACATACACTGGGGAAAGGGAAAGAAGGGAGGGAGAGAGGGGGAATAATAATTTTTTAAAAGCAACTTAGAGGAGGAAAGGTTTATTTTAATTCATCCACGGTCAGCAAACAACTTAAATTAATGCATATATTCTAGTAATTAGCTCACTTTCTCCCCTCTTTTTTTTAAAGATATGTGTGTGTGTGTTTTGTCTGCATGTATGTCTGTGTGCCATGTGCCAACAGAGACCTGAAGAAAACATTGGATCCTCTGGAACTGCAGCTGCGGACAGTTTGCGAGTTGCTGTGTGGGTGAAAAGAAATCAACTTGGGTCCTCTGAAAATGACAGACACTGAACAATCTCTCCAGGACCCAAGGTAAGATGCTGCCCACTATGGGCAGGTCCTCATGTATCAATTAACATAATTAAGGTAATCCTTCATAGACATTTTAGAGGACTTTATCTCAGGTGATTCTATACTGTGTCAAGTTGACAATTAAAATTAATAATCATATTCAGTACTGATGAGGGAAGACCGCCAGATCCCAAGTTTGGGGGATAGATATGGTGATGGCTTACTAACAATGTCATCATGTTTAACGTTGCTGAATAATATATTAAAAAGGTTAAAGTGGAGCTCAGAGGTTAAGAGCACTGGCCATTCTTTCAAATTCCTGAGTTCAATTCCCACCACCCACGTGGTGGCTCACAACCATCTATAATGTGATCTGGTGCCTCTTCTGGCATGCAAGCATACATGCAGGTAGAACACTGTATATATAATAAATATTTTAAAAAGCCTAAAGTGATAAATTTCAGGTTATGTATATTTTACCACTTCCATACCCAAGATTCAAGATACTGTATTGTGGGAGCCCGCATATAACTCAGTTTCCATCTGGAGTCATTTCTGACTTAAAGAAGTCATTTGAGTTCAAGCTTGCCTGCTCTGCTCTTTCCCATAACCTGGAGGGCTATGAGAGACTTCTGATTTAGCCTGTAAGAAAAAAACACTCTATCTAGTAGAAAGTGTACTGCTGATGACAAACCTCAGGAACGTCAAGATAGAAAATAAAGGCTGCTTCCGAGCAGCAAGCACATGATGGAGAGGGAGCTGCTCAGTCAAGGACAGGAATGGTCTTGTGGTTAGATACTGAGTAACTACCTGCAGTGTGCTTTGTTCTGCTTTTGTATATAAACAAGTTCTGAAATAAACGCTGGGCTGTTTGGCTGCTTCGGCATGACCAGACAGACCTCCCGGTTCTATCCTATCTTCTGTTTCTTTCATCTGACTTTTCTTTGGTCCCAAGGATCCCCTATCCAGGAACCCTAGCTGACTTTGTGGGAGTGGGCTCCTACACTGTACATGTGGAGAAAGGCTCCAAACAGGAAATTCTGTCAGGAGATGGTAATGCTCCAGATGTGACACTAAAATCTGGACCAGGATCGCCTGAGTGCAGAGGAAGCTTTCTGAGCATAGTGCATCAGGCTTAGAAGTTCTTTGTTGACAACTGGCTTCTTTTTGTCACTGTTTTTCCTTTCCTGGTCAGTTTCTAGAGTCCTAAAGTAGTTGGCTTTTTGTTTATTTTACTTTCTTGTTGGTTTTATTATATGAGTGTATGTGCCTGTTTATGTGTATATGTATGCAAGTGCCTGTTTATGTGTATATGTACACATGTGCATACATATGTAAGAATGTATGTGCATGCTTATGTGTATATGCATGCATGTGGATGCATATGTAAGCCACAGGATCCCCTAGATGTCATTCCTCAGACACTGTTCATCTTTTTGTTTTCTTTCATTTCTTCATTTTTTTTATTTGAGACAAAGGCTATCACTGATCTGGAACATACCGAGTAGGCTAGGCCAGTGAATCCCAGCAATCTGCTTATTTCTATCTTCCCCGAACTGGGATTACAAGTTCATGTCAACATGCCCAACTTTTTAAAAATATGGATTCTGGAGACCGAACTCAGATCCTTGTGTTTATAAGGTGAGCCCTTCACAGGTGGCAACATATCCCTGGTCCTACCCTGGTTTTTTGAGGAGAGAATTTGTTAAGCTCATCACTAAGTTATTCTAGAAGCTTCACTTGGGTAGTAGCTGATTTTATTTCCTAATTCTTCCAAAAAAGAGTTAAAAAGAGACAATGAGTAACACCAAGAAAGCTTCCTTCTAAAATGTTATGAAGCGCACTTTATGTAAATTGCCCATTAAGAAAAGCATGCCTCAAACAAAGCAGAATACTGAATATTATATTTGTTTGAGTGGTCTTTTTAACTACTCAGCAGCTGAGCTGTTGTGATCATCTTGTTTAAAAACAAAAGTTCTGTCCTCTAGCGTCTAGTTCATCAGATGGACTTAAAATAGGCTTTCACACAATCAAGTTGAATTGCACATCTTCGTTTCACCCAGCAGATGGGGACGTTTTATAAGACATAGAGAAATTGTTCAAACATATCTAAGTAACTAAAAGAGAAATTGTCTCTATATTTCTTTCTCCTCTATCAACATCTTGAAATCATTTACAAAATGGTTTTGATCAAAAAGTAGCATTAATTATATATGCATAATAATATACATATAATATACATATATACATATATGTGTGTGCATATACAATATACATATGTAATATGAATATATACATAATAATTAAATAGTATATTCATGTATATGTGTGTGTGACTAAGAAAAATTATAAAAAGCAGGAAAAAATTACAGCTTCTTCCATACCTGGTTTCCATAAGGTTTTTTTGTCATATACTGTCTTATTTAGCATCAGATCACACACATCTGCCTGCTTGCTGATAAAAATAGAATAGCGGTATGTAAAAATGGGCAAATCTTTCTTTCAATAAATGATTCCTCTATTTTCTTCTCATTTTTTTTCAACAAAGTTTCCTAACTCTTCTTTGTTCCCTACATTAGTTCTTTAGAATTTATACTACACCACCCCCATGTACGTTTTCACTACCTGCAATTTCAGCTACACAAGTTAACCAATGTTGACTAGAAAATGTCAGAAATAAACAACTCATGACTCCTAGATTTCATTATGTTCTGAGTACTAGGATTAAATCCCAGGTCTTCCTGCTTTGTCATGCCATAGACATAAATCATCATTGGTCTAATGTATTCATAGTGGCTGCCCTACCTGCTGGCTAGTTTCTTACTAACCACCTTGGTTATCAGATCCTCTACTACAATATCGCAGTGTTTGTGTTTATTCAAGCAACACTTGGGTACAGAGGGCAAAAATAATGCTGACAGTTCAGCCATACCAAAGAGAAATGAGAGAAATACCAAAAAAAAAAAAACAAGTAAGCAACAAAAAACAAAACCCTCACAAAACTGGAAAGTATTTTGCTTATATGAAAAGGAGAAAATTCGCTCAGTAAGCCCGCCCTTGGGACTGGGAATCCCTGGGCGAGGAAGGAGCCCAACCAGCATCCGAAGATTCATCCGGACCCTGGTAAGTGGGTCCCATTCCGTCCCCGAGGCTTTCTGGCCACTTAGGGCCCCCCTCTACTGGCTTTGCTGCCTATCTCAACCCTGCTCGCCCCCGGGCATCCCTTTTCATCTGCGTGGTCCTAGCTGCACCCGAACTCAGCCTATCTGAGCTGAGGCCTTGGGGGAAGGGTGAGCCCACTGCTAGAGGGACCCCTTGTCCCACGGAGCCGAGTGGAGCAAAGCGGGCAACTCTCAGTAAGCCCACCCTTGGGACTGGGAATCCCTGGGCGAAAAAGGAGCCCAACCAGCTTCGGTAGATTCATCCGGACCCCTGCGGATACGCCCGGACAGAGGGACCAAGCCACCGAGACTCTCCCTAACACATTTGAAGGAAGAGATGGGCAGGTGCCAATCAAAGATTCATCCAACAACCTGAAAAGCAACATGATAACACCAGAATCCAGCGAGTATGGAACAGGAAAACCCAAGCAACCTATCCCAGAAGAAGTAGAAGAAATTGTCTTTAAACGTAACTTTATGAAAGTTATAGAGACCTTTAAAGAAGAGGTGAAAAACTCTTTATAGAAAGCGATGAGAAAACTAACAAAAAGGTAGAAGAAATGAATAAATTCCTCAAAGATACCCTAGAAAACCAAGAAAAAGCAATCAAACAGGTAACAGAAACAGTTCAAAACTTGAAAACTGAAATGGAGGCAATGAAGAAAACACAAACCGAGAGATGGTGGGAAATGGAAAATCTGGATAAACGAACAGGAACCACACAGACAAGTATAACTAACAGAATACAAGAGATAGAAGAAAGAATCTCAGACGCAGAAGATACGATAGAGAAAATAAACTCAGTGATAGAAGAAAACAAAAAATCCAACAAATTCGCAACACAAAACATCCAGGAAATCTGGGACACCACGAAAAGACCAAATCTAAGAATAACTGGGATAGAAGGAGAAGAATTCCACTCCAAAGGCCCAGAAAATATATTCAACAAAATTACTGAAGAAAATGTTCCGAACCTAAAGAATGTTATTCCTATGAAGGTTCAAGAAGCATACAGAACACCAAATAGGCTGGATATAAAAAAAAAACATCCCCTTGCCACATAAAAATCAAAACACAAAACATACAGAATAAAGAAAGAATATTAAGAGCCACAAAGGAAAAAGGTCAAGTAGCATATAAGGGTAAACCTATCAGAATTACACCTGACTTCTCTACGAAAACCATGAAAGCCAGACGGTCTTAGATAGATGTGCTGCAGAAACTAAGAGACCATGGATGCAAGCCCAGACTACTATACCCAGCAAAGCTTTCTTTCACCATCGATGGAGAAAACAAGATATTCCAGGATAAAAACAAATTTAAGCAATATGTAGCCATAAACCCAGACTTCCAGAAAGTACTTGAAGGTAAACCACAACTAAAGGAAGCAAACAACACCCATAATAACACAGACATCTAACAACCCTACAGAACCTCAACTCAAAGAAGGGAGACACACAAATCCTACCACAAAAAAGAAATTAACCAATGTGAACAACCACTGGTCATTAATAACGCTTAATATCAATGGACTCAACTCACCTATAAAAAGACACAGGTTAAGAGAATGGATACAAAAACAGGATCCAACATTCTGCTGTTTACAAGAAACACACCTCAACCACAAAGACAGACATTATCTCAGAGTAAAGGGTTGGGAAAAGGTTTTTCAATCAAACGGCCCTAAGAA
>PVIU01027292.1:0-20708 GCA_004026605.1 Ondatra zibethicus | reverse complement strand
CGTATATATGGTATATATGACAACATGACCATTCAGCAAAACAACATCAATAGGTTCTCCTATGGAGCCTAGGACCTTGCAAGCCATGGGGTTTAACCATATTTACAGTACCAGGCTTGAATTCCCTTCTGTAGAGCAGGGCTTAAATCTAATCAATAGAGTGGTTGGTTACTCCCTGTGGTGATTTGAAAGAAAAGACCCTGAAGGGGAGTGACACTATTGGAAGCTGTGGCTTTGTTGGAATAAATATGGGCTTGTTGGAGGAAGTGTATCACTGTGGAGGCTGGCTTTGAGGTCTCATATATTCTCAAGATACCACCCAGTGTCTCAGTCCACTTCCTGTTGCCTTCTGATCAAGATGTAGCCAGCACCATGTCTGCCTGCATGCTGTTATGTCCTGCCATGATTGTAATGAACTGAACCTCTGAAAATGTAAGCCACTCCAATGAAATGTTTTTCATGTATAAGAGTTGCTATGGTTATGGTATCCCTCCACAGCAATAGACACCCCAACTAAGACACCCCATAGTCTTCACTATTGTACCAGTGTGTACATCACACTTGGCAGGTCAGTATTAGATCACATAGGATTTATTCCTGGCTAAGGTCATTGATGCCGTTTGTCTCCCAGCAGCCTTCACAGAACCTCCTGACTCTATGAAAGCTAGCCAACAGGGAGGAAGTTCCCTGGTTAGTTCAAGATTGATTTGTCTGTGTATTCAGCAATAGGGTCTTAGCATCTAGACGTGGTGGGGGTATGATGGGTTTTCTTTCTAGTGTTATGACTGAGTGAAAATCCTAGAAATTTCCTTTAGGGGGGATTAAGGGACCAAAGTATTATAGAAAGTAAAATTGAGTGGGGCATCAAGGTGATTTTGTGAGGTCTAAACAGCAGAGATTTCTAGATGTCCCATTCCATATGAATGCAGATGTGGATTGAAGCACACTGATCTTTGCAGTGACTGGTGCTTACTTGAACTCTGACATAATGGAGGAATGGATCAGAAATGCTTTCTTCCTTTATATTCAGAGGATCAAAAGGAGGCACTATGGGAAACTAATCCACAAATCCAGAATCACCACTGCATTATAAGTTTATCCTACCCCTGCCTCTTGCGAGGATCACTAATGCATGACAAACATGAGTCCCTCGGGCTTTCTCTTTCTTCACAGTGTTACAAAAGCAGTGGGATGCAGCGAAATGCCCAGAAGCAAGGTGATTGCAGAGTGGCAGGGAAATATGGATGGTCGGGAAAATTGCCTTTGGATGATTGTGTATGACCTCCATGTGTGAAGAGACCTTGGGAGCTGTAAAGCAGCATTAAGATGAGAACCATTACAGGAGGCTGTGTGCTTATCAAAATTTCGCTGCTTGAAGTGGTGGGTACTTCGCTGTGAAGAGTGTTTTCTGCTATTGTAAAATACCTGGGATCTATTTCTGCAACCCACACAGAGACCCACAATCACCTATAATTCTAGCTCCAGGGGATCCCATAACTTCTTTAGACCTCCATGAGCACCAGGCACACAGGTAGTGAGTGCAGCTACTACATGGCATATGTAGGCAAATGCCCATACACAGCAAGTCATAAATAAACAAACAAATCTTTAAAGAAATTGGTTTGGAAAGACATCTTCTGTTATGTAGAGAGTTGGGATCATGTGGAAATGCCTTAAGCTTATACAGGATTGTAGCTATATGTTGAGAGCTAAGATATATGTAGTCAGCAGATTGAAATTTTCTAAAGCTTCTCTCTTCATAGGATATTTACTTTTCTACTTGTCGTGACTTGGGTAAGTTTCCCCCAAAGCCTGTATGGTGAAGATTACGTCATCAGCTTGTCTAGTTATTAGGTCGTGGGATCTTTAAGAGGTGGAGCATAGTGAGAGGAAGTTAAGTCATGCATTATGCGGTGGGAAGGGTATATTGGTGAAAGAGATTCAGGCTTTTCTTTGTTTCTTGGCTGTCATGAAGTAAACAGCTGGTTCTACCACACTTTTCCCACTATGGTGAACCATCTCAGCACAGAGCCAGAAGCAACAGGGTCAACCATGAGCTGGATCTTGTGAATAAGAACAAAAAATAAACCCTTTCTCCTCATAAGCTGTTTAACTAAGGTATTTTGTTACAGAGATAAATATACGCTTGAAGCTGTATCCATAGCTCCACCCCAACCTTTAACCTAGCATTTCCTCATCTTTTCCAAGACCAAGTAATAAAAACAAAACAACAAAGAAGGGACTCTCGGAGACGTGATTGAGCAGTTAAGACTATGTGCTACTTTTCCAGTGGTTTGGAATTGGTTCTCAGTACCCATGTGAGGTGGCATGTGACCACCTATACTCTAGCTCCAGGAGATCCAACATCAATTTCTGGCCTCTGTGAGTACCTGCACACATGTACACACACACACACACACACACACACACACACACACACACAGTTAAAAATAAAAAATTAAATAAATTAAAAAACACTGAATATACTGTCATGTTTCAAAATGTTTGCTTCCTAGAACTCTGCTGTGAATTGTAAAAATTATTTTCAAAATGTCTTTCCTACATAATTGTATTTCTCTCATACAATGATATTTATAGCTTCTTCTCACCAGAATATTTGTTGCTTGTCTTGGTCACTGGTTGATATACTATTATTTTTACCTTTTATTTTATCTGTATGGGTACTTTGCCTGCAAATATTTATGTGCATCACATGTATGTTTGGTGCATGTGAATAGCAGAAGAGGGCATTGACTCTCCAGCTGCCATGTGGCTCCCCTGGTTTTGGAATTACAAATGGTTATGAACAGCCATGTGGGTGCTGGGAATTGAGCCTGGGTCCTCTGAAAAAGCAACCAGTTCTCTTAAGCACTCAGCCATCTCTCCAGCCACATGATCTTTTTATTTTAAAGTTTTATTTGTTTTTTTTTTATCCACATGAGCGTCTGAATGAATATACATGTATACCATACAAGTGCAGTATTCACAGAGACCAGAGGAGGGAGACAGGTCCCCCTGGAACCACACTGAGAACCAAAACCCATCCAAATTCTCTGGAAGAATAGTGGGTACTCTTAAGCACTGATCTGTCTCTCCAACAAGTGACTCCACTCTACGCACCATATTGACCTGAATGCTTCTTCCCCGAGGACTAGTTTTCATGGTACCAGAAGGTGTCATGAAAGTTTCTAAAGAAGGGAAGCAACCAACAGTCCTACCCAGCTAGGACATCTAACAACTACAGTAATGACCCACTTTGCATAATAACACTAATGCTGCAGTAACCGCACACATATCTTGGCAGTAACCTACAGCTCTCTAATTAGACTTAAGACCCACTCAACAAGAGGAAAATCATACCTAGTGCTAGAAATCTATTCAATCATCCATAGCCAGTAAAGTCATAGATCTTGGAGAACCCATAACTGACTCTTCAGTAAATCAGTGTAATCCGTAACTACATTCTAAATATTTATTCTTCTATATACAGATAAGTACAGTCTTTACTCCTTGTTGAGGAAACTTCTCGTTGCAATAGACAGAGGCCACTACAGAAAACCACAACCAATCAAAATGTAGAGTCCCAGTGGATACATCTACAAAAACTCCTGCATTAAATGCTCAAAGAACATTGTAAAAGAGGGGAAAGAAAGATTGTAAGAACCAGAGGACCAGGGAGATTTTTGTGAGATTGTGTCTTCCAGTCATGTCAGAAGCTACACACATAATTTCTCACCAGCATGACTGCCTAAGCATGATTTTAACAAGGACAAAAATAGACATGCCAAAGTGGATGGGGGGAAAGGCCATGAGGCCTCCACCCTGCCCAAAGAACTACATGCAACTAAGGAATAATGAGAGTGGAAGAAATAGTCTTCCTTAGGGAAGAGCATTCCAATTGGTTATCCAATACCAAATAATTATGCACAGACAAGTTAACATTATATACACTGAGCAGCGCGTGCACGCGCGTGCGCGCACACACACACACACACACACACACACACACACATTCTCTTCTTTGATCAATTTGAACTCTTAAATATGTCTATTTACTCACTAATGATATCTAACTTGTAACCCTTTGATCTCTGCTATATACGAGTGCAGATCAAAGGAGAGATAAGACTTCAATGAAGGTCAGTGTTGTTTTCCATTACTCCTAAAATATCAACCCAGTGAGGCTTTTCAAAATGTGTTTTTATATTCACACACTATACCACACACACATACCACAATTAAAAACATTATACTATTAAAACATATGCCCTATAGTATTTTTAGAAATGGAGTGACTTGGGACTAGGGAAATGACTTCTTCAGTGAAGGGTTTGCCACATTGACATTGAGATCTCAGTTCAGTCTCTAGTATCAACATGGAAAAGCCAAGTGCTTGGGTTCATGCTTGCGATCTGCTGAGGAGATAGAGACAGGAGGGCATCCTAGCCTATGGGCCAGTCAGCCTATCAAAATTGGTGAGTTTCAGTTTCAATAAGAGATCCTGTCTCATAAAATTAGGTGGAGAGTGATTGAGGAAGATACTTGAAATTATCCTCTGGGCTCCACATCTGTATTCATATGTCAACACACATGAACATGCACATCTACTCTTTCACACATTCACAGATGCACAAATAAAGAAAACAGAAACCATTGGATCTGTTGCAGGGAATGATGGTACATGTATATAATCCCAGATTCAGGAAGATAAGTGTAGGAGGAGCTGCTTATTCTTTCTGGCTGCCCAGAAACAAAATAATCACACAGAAATTGTATTAATTAAAACACTGCTTGGCCCATTAGCTCTAGCTTCTTATTGGCTAACTCATATTAATTTAACCCATTTCTATTAACCTGTATATCACCACGTGGCAGTGGCTTACCGGCAAAGATTCAGCATGTCTGACTCTGGCGGCTCCATGGCGTCTCCCTGACTCTGCCTTCTTCCTCTCAGCATTCAGTCCAGTTTTCTCTGCCTACCTAAGTTCTGCCCTATCAACAGGCTAACACAGTTTCTTTATTCATTAATGGTAATCACAGCATACAGTGGAAAAGCCCACATCAGATGAGGCAGAAGGATCCTGTGTTTCATGCCAGCATGAAATACAGAGCTAGCTCCTGTCTTAAATAAATAAACCCAAATTTAAGTTACTAGAAGTTTTTAAAATTAATTTTTGAGACAGGGCCATATCTTTTAGTCCAGGCTGACCTGGAACTCACTGTGTAGCCCAGGTTGGCCTTGAACTACTCACACTCCTAAATACTCAGATACCAGTTGTGTGCCACCATGCCTGTCCTGATATGCCTATATCTTTTTCTACAAATGAAATTGAGGTTCTCAGATTGTTTTGAGAAACTACAGGTTAATCAAACCATTGCTGCACATATCTCCCAAAGGGTTTGACTCAGCCAGAATGTTTCAGCACAAACTGCCTGTTTCCCTCACTATCTTTGCTATGTGTCTATATTCTGTCTCAGATACCATGACCACATGAGAATCATCACTGACATCAGGTACATGCTGTATCTACCTATTGGTATATGATTTCTGCATAGAAGGATTCTTGTTTTTGTTTTTTTGAGACAGGCTTTCTCTATGTAATAGTCCTAGCTGTCCTGGAACTCTCTCTGTAGACCAGGCTGGCCTTAAACTCAGAGAGATCCGCCTGCCTCTGCCTCTCAAGTGCTGGGATTAAAGGTGCATGTCACCACACCCAGTCAAGATAATTCTTACCTGATCTCCCAGCCAAGATAATTCTTACGTGATCTCACTTCAGCCTTTTTTTTTCCAGACAGGATTTCTCTGTGACACAGAGATCCACCTGTTTCAGTCTCCTGAATGCTGGGATTAAAAGCATGCGCCACCATTGCCCGACCTGCATAGAGCATTTTAGAGGACAGGTCAACCAGTTTTCATCTAAATATATAAGTGATAAATTAATGACAGGGCATCTCTGTGAATTCTTTTATTTCATTTTTTTATTATCCTTTCCATACTGTATATTCCCATGTGTCTTTCAAACTAGCTATCACAACGCTCAACATGATCAGCCAGTCTTCATCCTTTATAGATTCCATTGTTTCAAACTGTGTTTGCAAATTCCTTTTCATTATTCCCTTACTCATCACCACCAGAGCAATGCTTGCAGTGCTTTGGTGGGAATTTATGCACATACATACAGTTTTGATAAATCTGAGTCACCCTTAGAGCACGTCTCCAGCTGATGTTTCAATAAGCCAACAGCATATCTCCTTGATTCATCTCTCCTGCTGTGAACAAGTGTCCTTTTCATGATACATATAGTGACACATCTTTTTAAGGATTTTGCAATTTAAATGGTTCCCAATGGCTGGGAAGCTTATAGGCCCAAGAGGTGAACCTGCACTATTGTTAAATGGACAATAGTATCAACCCGCCTTTGAAACTTTTATCTTTACATCCACACTTTAGTGCAGCTGTCAGTCCTTACCAGAGAAGCATCTTTGGGTTGTCGATGGATGGTAAATCAGAAACTCACAAGTGGTCAAAGTGCAGAGAATAAGTAATGACAAATGTTAAGTCATGAATGGAACATTTAATCATCCCCTCACCAAGGTTCAGGAGACATTGAAGAAGGGCAGGCAGAAAGATCATAAAAGTCAGAGGTTGGGGAGGACAAGGACAAAACAGGATCTTCTGGACATAATAGGTCTGCTTCACTTGGAAGCTCACAGTAGCTATAGTTGCCTATACAAGACTTGTAGAAGATCCTGACAGTAAACATTTGAACATAGAGGAGGGAAGGGTGTATGCATCCCCATCCCTAGCTGAGAAGCGTTTGATACTTGATGGCTTCTTCAGGGAGAGACTCGGATTTCTTTAACAGTGTATCCCTTGGTAAGTAGACCATACTCTAACAGATGGTACCACACCAATGAGTATATGGGCAGCACAAATTAGACTTGTGGGGCTATTAGAAACAGAGAGCAAGGATGCAACCATGGCTGAAGTTCTTCCTGTCTAAGGCTGCTAGATGTGAGAAGGTGGGTTCTCACATAGCAAATACAGGCTAGATAAAATCTATCTAGGAGTGAGTCATAAGGATGATGGGCAGGGTTCAATAGGAAGGGAAAAATCTCTCCTTGGAGCATTGCTAAGTCAGTATGTGGCAATTTATAGAGCTGTGGTGAGTTAAAAGAGTGGAAGATATTTCCCTGATGACATAATTATTTGCTTAGAGTAAACATTTTGATTATTCTTTCTCTTTCCCTTTTCACGCTTCCTCCCTTTTCTCCCTCTTTTTTTCCCTTAACTTCTCCCCTGTCCCTAACCCCCACAGAAGCACATACACTCCACACCTAATTCTTACGAATGTCTCCAGTCTACCCATTCCCTCATCAGAATGATAGGAAAACCCCTATCTTTTTCTCTTTTGTGCATGTGAAATACAGCTACCAACAAGGCTGTATATATATAGCAGAGATGGGTCAGCAGATAAGAGTGCTTGTTGAGCAAGTTTCTGAGGACCCAAGTTCAGAGGCCCAACCCATGAATAAAGCCAAGTGTGGTGCACAGTCTTATAATAGCAATGCTTAAGGGAAGTGGGCATAGATAATGAGATCATGGGACTTGCTGGCTGCCAGAGTGAGAGGCTCTGTCTCAAAGGAATAAGGCGGAGGGTAGTAGAGGGTGGTATGTTCCCCTCTGGTTTCTACATGTATAGACAGGGTCATATACCGCATATATTTATATGCATGCAGACACACACACACATTTAAAATGATTATGTAGTTTCTTTTTTTCCTAAATCCTCAGCTGAAGTTAAAAGCACACCTTTTATTAGTGTGTAGGAGACTGCATTCTCAGGATTATTTTCTTGCTTCTGACTCTCCCTGTGTTATTTTGTGTTTTTAAAAATGTGCCAAAGTCATCAGGATCAGAATGAAATCCCTTGTTTAAACTCTATGGAAAAAAGTGAAACCGAAGCAGGAGGTTATGAAGAGAGAATTCTAACACATGGCAGTAACTGTCACAAATCCTTCCAGAATTACAAGCTTCCATGGAAACCGGCACAACCTTGTATAAGAAATGCTTCTTACAAGGACATCTGCCTAGCTGCTGGTTGGACTGATGTCATTTGTATTATTAATAATTGTGGCCAAAGCTGATTGATTCAAAATAACTGATGTAATATTTTTTACTTTCATTTCAAAACCTTCCCCTTGTTCTACCTCATTGAATACACATACCCACAGTTATTAAGGCCCCATATTGACACTGTCATATCCTGCAATTCCCATCACAGTGCTATTTAAAAAATATAATTATTCTCTGGAGATTCTCCATTTAGATGTTTTATTCGCCCATAAATTTGTCTCTTTTTCTTTCTTTGCCCAACTTATGGCCTCTTTGCTATTCTGTAGACATACCTCCAGCAAGATGAAGAAATAGCTCCTTCCCACCATCTGGGTTTAGTGATGTGTGTCTCAAAGAAGCGTGTGCTCAGAGGCAGGGGATTATGATTTAGCCTTCTCTTGTGTATCTATGATGGTTAGTTTTAACTCTTAATGTGACATGTCCTAGAATCACGCAGGAAGATAATTTCAATGACGGAGATTATTTGTGAGCATGTCTGTAGGGCAATTGTCTTAAGTTAATTGGTGTGGGAAGACATATCCCACTCTGGGTGGCACCAGTCATTAGTCAGGGGGTTCCAAACTATATAAAACTAGAGAAACTAAACTAAGTATAAGCAAGTACACGCGTATGCATGTATTTTCTTTATGCTCTTCATATGACTAGTTGTTTCAATGACTTGTTACCTTGGCTTCTCTGCAGTATAGAGTATCACCTGAAATAGTAAAGTGAGATCAACCTCCTTCCTCCCAAGCTTCTTCTTCTCAGGATATTTCACCCCAGCAACAGAAGTTGTGTTAATTACATATATTAGTGATTAACACCAAGTCATCAATGATACGTTCATGTAGCATTAAGGAAAGAAATAAAAACACTCCCACTTGGGGCCATTTAACCAAGAACATGTCTAGATCTGAATTCTCTACTTCATGCTCCATATGTCATTCATCCTCTGTCTGTTGTATAAATCTAAGTGTGTCTGCCTGAAGGCTGTCTTGTGAATCTGCTCTGTCACTGTGTGTCTGTTGTGTGACTGTGTCTCTCTCTCTGTGTTGTATGAGCCTTATGTATTTATGATCTGCATTTATTGAACAGCACAGAAAGCATCACATGGGGGAAGGAATAGGATACTTTACAGAAATCTACAACAGGGTTTTACAAGGAATTAAGTCACTAATTCCAACTGATCCCACCTGACCCATATAACAAACATTATTTTTTATCAACCGATATTCATAAATGGTTGTTTTCAACTTTTAGGGTAGATTTTAGAAAATTGCTTTTAAATTCTGTATTTTCTGCTTTTAGCAAATGATACACATGCATACATACAATACACAGTCTGACTCGGGGACACAAAAGAGCACATAATTTAAGAAGATTACAGCTATCCATTATCTTAGGTTTTTAAGGTTGATTACATGGGAAATCCACTGCAAGTAAGGTTGATTGCTACACTGTTCTCTCAAAGGCAGGTTAAATAAACAGTTTGAGTGCACAGTAGGATAGCAGTCTTAAGTGACCTCAAGGGGATTATTAACTCTGGCTGTGAGGTCCAGAAAATGTTCCTATGTTGTAGATTATAAGAGAGATTTTTCAGAACACTGCATCATCACAGTTTCCCCTTTTTGTTATTTCATTAAAGAAGAAGTGTGTCCATGGAGGTGCCCATTGGTGAAGAGCAGTCTATATATGATGTACTATAGGGACAGCCTGAATCAACATCATCTCTTGGTGGTCATTTACAAAAATTGGCAAATTCATGGTAGGATGAGGCAGACAAACAGAATGGCTATTCTTGTAAGGGAGCACATATTAAGACTTAATCCTGAAAACCAATTAAAGGCAGTTATAGATACCTCTTTCAGTATGGACAAAAATGTATTTTGTGCTTGTTCTCTGAGTTTCTTTATTTGGAGGGCATGATGTTTATCTAAGGCAGAAATATCTTGCTCTAAAGGGGAACTAAACACCTTTGTGTGGTGTTTATAAATGTTATTCCACCTCCGAGTGTAGTTAACAGGGAACGGAGTGACACTTACAGTGAAAACCTGTGTCATGCTGAAGTTACTGGCAGAACCAAAGGGCTTCTTGATGTCCTTCAAGTCACATGACAGCAGTTTCAGGAGCATCGAATCTCTTAGGGATTTGATGGTCAGTATGAGTTTGTTCTTGTTATTTGTTAGTGATACTTTGAAGACAGGAACTGGCATTTGCTGCATTGTGGACAAACTGATATGAGGCTACTGCTGCCATGGCAGGGGTGATGGTAGCAGCTATGGTAGCTTCAATAATAATCCCAGTGAGTCTTCTTATACCTATATGATCCAGGGCATAGTTAAGCTCTTTTAAAGTAGGTTCTCCATGCCATGGGTGAGTGAGATGAACAGGAATCCAGGAATGGACTTATTTAAGAATTAAAGTCAGGAGATAAATTCACAGTATAATGAGAAGAAGTTTGGTAAATGGGGTAAAAATTAGAAGCAGCATGCAGTTTAATGCAGTAAAATGTCCTTCTTTTGTTGTCTTCTGGTGCCCATTCATGGTATGGATTTACTAATCCTGTTGGAATCCAGAGAAAGCCTGTAGGAGAAAGCACAGATGTGGAGCCTGAACTCCAATTTATGAAGGGAACAGGTTAGGTCCTTGAGGGGGTTTATATAAAACCATGAGTTTGGATAATGTTACATAGATATTGATGAAGGCAACTTGGGATGAAAAGAAACAGAGACATCTCCAGAAACACAATTGTTCTTTTAATCAGAACAACTGAAGGGCCACAGTCTCTCCGTGGATGTGGAGACTGTGTGCAGGTGTTGTTGAAGGCATGGGTATTTGTATGATAGGAAAGGGGAAACGTTGAAGGTGGAAGATTCTATCTGCAGGTCTGTTGCACTGCAGTGATAGATGCCACTCAAAGAGGCATATTGACCTTTTTATCAGATGCTTCCCCCATCTAACAACCCAGGTGTTATCAGTGAAGTCAACTTTGCTGTCTGGAGCTTCTTAGTCCATCTGAATCTTTTAGGTCATTAACCCTACAGATAAACTTTTTGCTTTCTTGTGATTTTTTTTTGAGATATCAGGGTAATCTTGAGGGAAACGATTTTTAAAATTTAAAATATACGTTGCTTTGGCAAATAGCTTCTGAATTGTTGTTCCTTTTTTCTCTCAGTCCCCTTTTTGTTTATGTATTTGATTTTTTTAGTAATAAGTGAGAGTGTTCAATTGTGTCTTGTTTCTGGCAGTTGTAGGGAGCCCTTTGGAGTTGGTATATGACACACCCAGATACTATGTTATAAGCACAAAGGAGATTTGTATCTAAGCACAAAGGAGATTTATTATCCCAGAGGGGCAAGTGATACGGGGAGGCCGCCTCTGGATTGGGAAAAGGCAGACAGCAAGCAGCATCAGAAGCAGGTGCTTCTGTTTGTTTTTGTGGGCTTTTAAGGGGGAAAAGGGGAAGTCTGTGCTAGGGTGAGCTGGTAAAACATGATTGGACAAATTAAACAAATAATGAATTTTGGTTGTTGGACCTTGGTGTTTTGTCTCAGCCACTGTCAATGGATCAGTGGCTATATAAAGGAATGGAGGTTGGGGCTCACTTTCTCTAGCTTAGGGGATACAATCTTGGGATGGTTTTCAGCAATGGCGGGAGAAGAGGACAAAACCTGTCAGTTTGCCATGCTCCGCCTGACTACAGCCCTTTAGGGAATGCCATGATCAACATGAATTTCCTGAAGTTGACAAAATGAGATAAATGTTTTAAACATATAAGCAGAACCATTGTCTGTGTTGATGTGTTTTGGGACTCCCATTACAGGGAAAGAAGTCAGTCAGTGTCTGCAAACAGCTCGAGCAGGCTTGTGTGTTTAAGCAGCAGCATAGGTAACCTGTGAGAAGTTACCAACACAAACATGAACCCATTTAAGATGACCAAAGGAGAGTGAATTCTTTTGAGACTGTAACTCTAATAATTTGTCATTTTTAAAGATTTATTAGCCAGTATTTATAACTGCTACCAACTGTAGATTAATAACATATGAGAATTCCATTGAGTAAAGTGGAGATTTAACATCAATGTGTTAAACTTTGAAGTTTTAACATCTTAGGTATTGTCTTTAAGTCTCATCTTTCACATGACTTAAGTCACTTCCTCAGACCCTCACAGCTGGCATTCTATTTTGCCTTTCCACTCTGGAAACATGCAGCCATATTAATCTTCATCACAGATTATTTAAACCTTTTATCTTTATTTCATATCTGGACATAGCCATACATTTTAACCTTCTTTAAAATTTGCATAATGAACTTTTTATGTTTTTCATTTTAACTTCATATATAATTATTAAAATCTTTCCATCTTTATATCCATTTAACATTTCTATTTACTACTTTTTCTCCTTAATGCCATGAGACATAGGTGATTGATTACTAAGAATAGTATCTGAAAAAGCAAGTCTTTTAAAATTGTCATTAGAGCATAAAGGGTCAGTAAACAGCAATTTTATGTCAGGAACAACAGCATGGTAGTTTGGAGTTGGATTTCCCAATGAAACCTGCTTGTGAGTTTTTCTATCACAGTAGAAGCCTGTCAGCTCTAGGGAAATGCAAGGCCTGACTTTTACATTTGAAACATTTAGAGGCCTAGTCAGAATTTGTATTTTCATAAGTCAATAAAAGGAATAAGGTGTTAGCAATCTATTATGTGTCTTTTTATAGCTTGTCATAGAAGACCAATAAATTTGTAAGGGACGTAAAGGGTTTTGTATGGTTTTGTCTGCTTGTGGAAGAAGACCTGGAGTATGTCTTAAGATCAAGGACTTTTATTTATTTATTTACTTACTTACTTACTTTGTGCCCTTGTGGCAGACTGTGAGCCTCTTGGGTGGTTGCATTGACTTGTTCATTAGCCAATTGAGGGATGGGCTATTTGAGAGTCAGTTTTGAAGATGTTTTTGTTCGTTCTTGGCCACTCAGAAATAATCACACAGAAACTATATTAATTACAACACTGCTTGGCTTATTAGCTTAGGCATATTTTAGGTAACTCTTACATCTTAAATTAACCCATAATGTTTGTCGGTGTTAGCCATGTGGCTTGGTACCTTTTATCACTGAGGCATTCTCATCTTGTTTCCTCTGTGTCTGGGTGATGACTGTAGACTGAGCTTTTCCTCTTCCCAGAATTCTCTTAATCTGGTCACCCTGCCTATACTTCCTGCCTGGCTACTGGTCAATCAGCATTTTACTAAACCAATGCAAGTGACAAATCTTTACAGGGTACAAGACCTTTGTCCCACAGTAGGTGATGGGGCATGCCAGTCATACCCTGTAACAGGTAGGGGTTGAGGTATGCAGGGAGAACCTGGTCTGGTGGTAAATGTCCACTTGGATATATTAAATAGGTACCTCAGCCATTTGTCTTGGGTTTGAAACCTAACAGCCATAAATCCTTCTTACCTTACGCCCTAAAATGTTAGAAACCTTACAGGTATAATTTTTTCTTACTGCCACTTAATATAGGACAGAATGGGGCTTATATTCCTCCTACTTTCTGGAAATCACTACCTGTCCCTCCATACTCAGAGTTGAAGGCTCTATTTGGCTCTGATGAATGTGTCCTTTTTGTGACCTTCTGACTCATTCAGGCCTGAGTAAAGTACAATAACATTTTAGTGTAGACTGTATTTTCAATTGCTCATCAATGTACCATAGAGTTTATGCATTTCCTTTCTAAAAGATTTTATGCCTATAAATGACACTACTTAGAATTCACTCACTAGGATTCTTGTTGTCAATTCTATTAAACACCAGACAACAACTCTGCAGTTGAGAAATCAATACCACTTTAATTCTCCTTTTCTTACAAGAAAGTCATATTTTGTATAAAACACATTTCCTGGAACATAACTACCACATATTTCTTCTTTAAGACATTTATGTCAGAGAGAAATTGATACTTTAGTAAAAGAACCTGTTTGAGGATCAGACAGAACAATTATTTTCTTGGGTGGATTAAATCAGAGGATGATAACATCTTCCCCAATGTGCAGTTAATCTAATTTTCCAAGCTACTTTATTTTAGGTTGGTGTATCACATGCATTCTAAGAAAAAAACCTACATGCTTAAAAGACATCTTTGTAATATGTTCTTTTATATTTATTATTGAAATTCCCATTTGCATCTTGGAATCATAACAGCAGGACTTATTTTGGGTAAGAACACTCTCTATAATGGATCTGTACTTTTTAAGAATCAATAAATGGAATGTTCTGGTGGAAACAAATCTATAAAATAGAGATCTATTTTTATTTGACATCCCAAATAAGTGTCTGTTAAAGTGTATTGTAATAAAGCTCTCCTACAAATCAAGTATTTTCACACTATTTTGTTGTATTATAAGTCATCCCAAACTTGGTGGTTTACAAAACAGCATTTGGTTGTTCTCATGATTTGGTAAGTTGGATGGGCTCAGTTGGGTGGTTCTTTTGCTTTCAGTAATGTTGGCTGTGGTGAAAGTTACAGTGGGTTCTTATTGTTCTACTCTAAGATAGCTTTCTTATATGGTCAGCAGTGAATTCTGGAACCTCAGCTCGGTGGTGGTCAGCTGAGGTGCCTCATCTTGTCCAAAGGCCATGTAGGATTCTAATTGCATGGCAAGCAGATATCTATGTCCCATGTGGACCAGGACTCTCTTACAACTGAGCAGAGTAGCTTCCAAAGATCATGATTTTTATTATGTTGATTTTTTACATTATATTGTTTGATGGAAATGTGATAACCTATTATAGACTATGGCCCTACAATGCTCATCCCTATGTCATCTTTGATAATTGTAATTATGCTAATTTGGATACTTTTATCCCTCAAAAAGTTGTTTTTGCGTTTTATTGTATAATTGATTCGTATGGTAAATCAATCTTAATTCCAAATGATAGAAGAGAACTTCAAAGTTCAGAAAAATTGATCTCTGGAAAGTAAAACAAACAAATGAAGAAATAGTAGATACTGGACACCTCCCACTCCCCCCCCCACATGGGTATCATCAAAATCTAGATAAAAGAGTCTGAGTATTTTCATAATAAAGCAATGATAAAATTGGTGTGTGTGTGTGTGTGTGTGTATGTGTGTGTGTGTGTGTGTATAAATCACCAAGTAGGTTAGGCTGACTGACCAATGATCCCCAGGAAATTGACTGGATCTGCCTATCAGGTACCAATATTACAAGTGTGAATCACCACAACCAGCTTTTTTTTTTAAATGTGGGTACTGTGGCTTAAACTTGGGTCCTCATGTTTGCAAAGTGCTTTACTAATTTAACTACTGCTGCAGCCCAAGAAATGGTAAATGTGTGAGGTTGTAGATGTGTTTACCTTGATTCAAACATTATGCAACAAATACACACATCAAAGCACCAGGTGACACTCCATTATTACACTCAATTTTGTTTTTATATATCAGTTTAAAAATGATTTTGAAGTGTACTTTCACAGAAGAAATAAAAATCATTTTCCAAATAATGAAGAAGAATAGTTCTGATTTTTTAGTTCATGGTGCAATAGATTATTGCTTCTCTTGTTATCAACTCAGAAAATGCAGATGTTTTCATAATTGTATTTTCAATACAGATAAGTGGAAAATAACTGACATTGAAAATTATAATTTTAATTTATTCCATTTAAACTTAGGTGCAGTATCACATTTATTTCCATGCCTCTATTTCTACTATTTTATTTAGGGTAAAACAGCCTGCAGAATCACTGCAGGAAGCACGCAAAGTTGTTGGTGTGGATGTATTTTATAAAGTTATTGTATTTAAATGTCACTAATATCTAAAGCATTGTTGCCACTGGATTGCAGAATTTATACTGCAGAGTTATTGAGAATTCATTTTCCATTCTTACTAAACTATTTTTCCATGCAATTGCTATAGTTCAAAAAATCTTATTATGGTTTCTTTGCATGTACATTTTTTCTTTCATACATGAGTATGTTTTATGTTGATAAAATCTACCCTTATTTACCAACTGCAAATCTTCTTGATTCCTTTACTCACATCCATCTCCAAGCTTCATATCTTTCTTTTTTCTTAATTCTCTCTCTCTCTCTCTCTCTCTCTCTCCACACACACACACACACACACACACACACACACACACACACACACACACACACACACACACACATTCTAGCTATCTTTCTGTTTGTCTGTCTATAGTCTACTCAATCCAATTAATGTTGCCCACAGATGTTAGGAGTAGAGATGTCCAGTGTAGCATGGAAAACCTAATAGAAATCCCATCACTGAAGAAAATTGTCTTTTTCTTCTGGACATTCCTCAACTGCCTGTAGTGTCTCAGTTAGGGATGGGGCCTTGTGAGCCCATCCCCCAATCCATGCTGGAAAATGGGCCAGATTGGTTAAGTGCAGGCCTTGTATAGACAACCAGAGCTGTAGAGAATTAACAAGGACAGTTGCTTGCAGTGTCTAGAAGACAGTGCTTCACAGATGTCCTCTTGACCTGTGACTCTTAGAATCTTTCATCCCCTTCATCCCCTCAGCCTTGAGAGGTGCTATGATATGAAAGACTGGATTCCTAAGGTTCTAATGTGTGCATCACACAAACCAACTATCACTAATGATAGGTTTTCCACATTAAAGCACAAAGAATTTAGCCATAAATTGTTTTTGAAATGGCTATTTACTTTATGTGTGTGGGTAATGTTAATTTTATGTTTATGAATTCCTTGCACCATGTGTGTGAAGGCTCATGGAGGCCAGAAGAATGTGTCTTCTGGGACTAGAAGAATGGAAGGGAGCAGAGGATAGGGATGCTTTTAAGGTACTTTGGCTCCTGAAGCCTGGAGACTTGTTTGTTTGTTTTTTTAAGATAGGGCTTTTTTGTGTAGCTCTGGCTGTCCTGGAACTTACTCTGTAGACCAGGCTCACTTTGGAATTCACAGAGATCCACCTACCTCTGCCTCCCAAGTGCTGGGATAAGGGTGTGTGCCACCACTGCCTGGAGACTTTTTCACCTTAACAAACTATTGAAGATCCTGTTAGGAGCTACAGGAAATCATTGTCTAGATATTTTTTATATGATGGCTGGTCAAAGATATGTGAGGAGACACTGATTGAAAACTATCCTTGGTAATAATAGTTTTGATTTGGAAGAGTAATCTTTAGTAAAACAATCTTATTAATAACAATAGTCTCATTTGTACAAAATTGTTACTAGAATATTTTTATACTCCCTCTACAATTCTGCATTTTCTGGCTCCCTGAAAAGTGTGTACTTCCCTCCTCCTTAAGTATATTTTCTTTAACACACATGGGTTAATTGGATCTTTTCTCTGTATTTCTTCTTTATTTCACAAAGACATGAAAACAGTCTTGATATGACAGTATTGAGTACATTTCCACACACTTTATCATCTGAAATTGTGTTTATGTGAAGAAATGAATGGCTTTCCTGTATAGTCTTGTGAGGTACATACATGGCCAGACACCCAAGATTTTGGGTGTGGAGTTGAGGTTCTTTAAATGGTATTTTCTTTCAGACAAGGCTCTCCCTGGATGTTTATAAGGAAGTATCCAGAACCACTGAGCCCCCCTACTCCATTTATGTGGTTTATTTATTTATTTGTGTATGTTGAATAATCTCTGCATTACAGGGATAAAACCAACATGGTCATGGTATATAATCCTTTTGATTGTGTTAATCTCAAAGATTTGAGGAGAAAGGCTACTGACCCAAATCATCATGGCCAAATTAATTAAACTGAGCTTTTAAAAATCTTATAAACAGTGTTGGGCAGTGGTAGCATACACCTTAATTCCAGCATTTAGGAGGCAGAGGCAGATGGATCGCTGTGAGTTTGGGGCCAGCCTGGTCTACAGAGTAAGTTCCAGGACAGGCTTCAAAGCTACACAGAGAAACTCCATCTCGAAACTCCCCCATGCCAAATCGTGCACACAGGCAGTCTCTTCCCAAAAGTGAAGTCCAAGAGGAAGACAAGGTTTTTTAAAACTCAGGGATGGGGGTTTCCAAATGGGGGATTTGTCAAATAGGCAGGGTTACTGGGGTAGAACATAAGCATAATGCCATAATGACCTGTTGATACAAAGACAAGATTACAAGGTGGTTGTAATAAGGTAGTCATAAAAACAGGTAGTCATAGCAACAGGTAATCTTAACAAGGTAATCATAACAACCTTTTGAAACAAAGGTAGGGCTGCAAGATGGTTATAACAACTTTTTGTAACAAAGGCATGGTTGCCATTTCCTGGAACAGGCAGTGCAGAACCATTTGTAGTTAAGGTTACAGGTGGGGCATTTATTCTCTTTAATCTCTTTTTCCTTGATTTCATTGAACTGTTTCCTCATATATTATTTAAACTCTATGAATTTATTGATGATGTTTATTATTATTCTTTTAAATTTAGTGTCCTGGAGTTCAACTAGGTAATTCTCATTGGTAAACATTTCTACAAGGCTAATAGTTTTTAGAGAGAAGGTACTTGCTTGCTCTTTCATATTGTTGGTATTTTGGGGTTGAAATCTAGGCATATGAACTACTTTCTTAGTTCTGTGTCTATTGTGGGCAGAGAAGGTTGGGATAGAAGAGAGGCTGTGTGGGCAGATTGATCATAGAGGTTGAAATTGGCCTAGGTGGAATGAAGTCAGCTAGACAGAAGGAATTGGGCTAGTGTACAGTATATGTGTCCTGGTTCAACCCTGGAGTGTCGGAATAGATCTAACTAGCTAGAAAGGTTGGATATGGCATAGGATGGTCCTATGCATTGTACGATAAGTAGGGAAGGTTCTGAGTGAAGTCTAGAGCTCTTTGGTCTGTGTCGTCTGGGGAGGATAGATTAGGCTTGTGTACTGATTGAGAATCCCGGGCTAGATCTGGTGAATTGCAGAAAAGGATTTGGGAAGTCTGGGTACTTAGTGGGGTAGTTGCAAGTAGGGCAGAAAGGACCCACGAGGGTGGTTGCAGGTAAGGTGGGTCCTGTTGGAAGCCTAGATGTTGGCTGTGGTGTAGGTAGGCACGGTCAGACTGGGCAAGGTCACTGATTGCGTAACCTCATCTATATCTGGTAGGTTTTAGAAAATGTTTGATGGAGAGGTCAGGGAGACTTACTGGGACAGCCCCTGGAGGAGGACACAAGAAGTATGGGTATGAGTCTGTTTCATCTATCTAGAGGCAGGAACAGCTGCTGGCGTTGGAAAATGGAAAGATTAATTACAGATAGTAAGAAAAAAATACACCTTTTTTTATAACAATTCCACTGTGAAAGTTTGGATTTAGTGATAATGGCATCCAAATTGCTCCTTAGCAAAGAATTGCCATTTTAGAGGCATGCTGGAAACTGACGTGTTCGAGTACATAAGCAGTTGAGCGCCAACTTCAAAAGTGAATTTTAGTTACCATTTACAAAAATATGTCTGTCTAGCATTAAGGTTTGGGAATAAACCGACAGCTTGAATCTCTGAAAACAATAGCTCAGATTATAAGATCACAAATAAATAGGAGCCAAGGTAGACAGATACTTATGTAGATAGAAGTACTAAATACGTACATTCTTATCATGTTAGCTTCCTGCCACCACAACAGCGTACACTAAGAAAATAGACTCTTTTCGAGGAAAGATTTATTTTGGCTTGTGGACTCAGAGGAATCAGTCTGTACTCGGTGGGCTCCATTGTCTATGGACTTAGTGCATGATGGTTGGGAGTACAACTTGTAACAAAGTTGCTCACCCTATTGTATCTATGAAGGAGGAGAGATAAGAAAGACCCAGGTACAGACACATATACCTGGAACAAAATATACTTAGTGAAATGCAACTTAGTTCCTCTTGCTTCCTTGAAATAAGATCTGTCTCCTAAACATTTCGGCCAGCTTTCAATAGCCTCTTTTGTTGTAGGCTGCCGATAGAGAAATCCACTGATGAGGTCACAGCCTCAGGATGTGCTCATCTCCTGATATACTACCTCGGAATGAATGAAGTTGCATTGAGGACCATGCTTTCCATGCGTAAGCCTTTGGGAGGCCATTTTAGTTTTAAGCCATAATGTACATGAATATATGTGACCCGAGTCCATCTACCAAAATGTCTTCTCCCAACCTGTTCACATGGATGCAAGTTTAACATGAAACTTTTACTTATTTTGGTGTAAAATATGTGGTATAGACACTATCACACCATTGCTATTTACTTTTATAGTTATATTCTATAAAGGTCAAGTAGAATATAAACACAATGTGAGAATTATTTGTTTGTTTCTGCTTTTATTGTGAGAGAAACCATAAAACATGATTTAGATTTTTTTTTTTTTGCAGAGCATCAGAGTTTAAATATTTTTGTCTGTGGACCACATAATTTTTTTTCCATACATTGTTTTGTTTTATTTTTTCCATTCAAGAACATAATTAAAGATAAAAAAATTTTTTTCCTTTCTTCCCCTTCTCCCGGTCCCCTCCCACTACCCCCCACCCCTCCTCCCTCCCCCTTCTTCCTTGAAAGAGGGCATGGTGCCCTGCCCTGTTGGAAGTCCAAGGCCCACCCCCATCCCTCCTG
>PVIU01027291.1:0-20707 GCA_004026605.1 Ondatra zibethicus | reverse complement strand
TCTCTCTCTCTCTCTCACACACACACATATACAATTACAAATAGTGATAAATGTTGAAACTACATTTACTCTGGGGCTCTGTGATAATTGTCATTATAACATACTAAGTTGTATATCAGAAGGGGATTAATATTCCTTATTGGAATTACAGGTGTACATAAAATGGACATATGCTAACTGGGATTAGTGGCCCAAGCCTCCAATCATAGCACTAAGAAAGTGATGGAAGAAGGATTCTTCTGAGTTTGACACACAAATGGGATACAAGTTGACTTCAATGCCAACCTGATTTATATAGAAAGATCTCAACATTTTAAAACCACAATGATACATTTATACACAAATTAATTGTTGAAGACAAATATGTCTGAAGGCATGGGATTATTTAAAAGTCTCTATATAATCATGCATATATATATATATGTATATAAATTGCATGTAGAGACATGCATCTCTTATTATATCATCCTGTCAGATTCCAATTCATTTCTGTAACTAAGGGTACTAATAGATACTAAAAATCAAATGTTATGAATTTACCTTACTATTTTTATCTATGAATGGATTAACCATAAATCAAATTCACTGCTCAAATACTGTCTAGAAATTTTCATAAAACTAAGACAAATAAAATGGAGTGTTTTTGTTTTAATGCAAATATGACTCAGGAATTACTGGCAGTTGATAGCTTCTGGAAGACAGAAAGCAAGTTTCATTTAAGGCAGTGGCCCTTTGTAGGATGACCAGGTTCAAGTGCATAAGTAAAAACCCAAGAGTATGGGCAGTACAAATTGAACTTGATAGATTCACAATGGAAAGAGAGGGAACACAGTGTTGTGTGGATAGGGAATGGAGGAGAGAATCTTAAAGGAGATGGGAGAGGTGGCTGATTAGTATCAAAATATATGTATGCAATTCTCAAAGCACAACAAAACCTTATAAGCCACTCACTTCTATTCATTTTGAAAGAATGAAATAATAATTAGAATTGTACAATAATACTTTAGAATTATAATTAGAATTATGCATATTATATAATTATATATGATATAATTCTAGTTAGAATTACAAAGTATTACTTCTTCTATTCAAGAGTTAATATACCTTATATAACTTTTGCATGAAACATGTATAGTAGCTTATATAATTTTTGCTTAAAACATGTATAGGATAATCAAGAATCTTCTATTTAAAAGTCTCTCACTTATTCCAATCATAAAGTTAATTATGCCACTATAAAATTCCTAAATATCTACTTTGTCAGCAAATATGACTTCCTTTAACAGACAACCCTGTATGAGCTTTTTCAGAATTTGCCCTTTGAAAGTCATGTCCTGCTGATGCTCACAACTTTTATTTGATCCATGACATCTTTCTATAAATGCACATCACAGCAAGTGACCCCTTACACCTGTTGCTTTTCTGTATCTCTTTTTTTGTACACTTGGCTTGATAAATCGATTAACATCCATCTCTGACATGAAGTCATAAGCAGGTGGCAGATAGGACTTTAAGATCCCTGGTCAGTCACTAACCAAAAATTACGATTAAACAAGGATCAGTTTAGGTGAATGTAGGGACAATGGAAAAGGCAATACTAAAATAAGCACAGCCGTGCTTGGGTGGGAAGCAATCCAAACAAAATTCCTTCAATACTAAAATGGAATCAAGAATGTGAATTATATTTAGAAATTTAAGAAGAATAGAAATGCTGACATTATCATTGATTCATAGTCTATAAATAATCTTTTCTAACACAACAACCCTTGTAGACTTCCCTGTCAGTGACTGGACCCAATGTTGACAGGTTTTATTAGACAACAACTCCATCATTCTTTGAGGCAGTGTCTCCCAAGTTGTTTAGCAGCTACATCATCTAGTGTGCACAGCAGAGAGAGAAAGATAATTTATTCTAGTGACCTTGTTTTATAGATAGAGGAAGAGATATTCAACTTTTACAGGATGAAACAACCATCTATATGTCACTTTCAAGAAATTCCCTCAAGTATTTTATTTAAGAATTAGTGTATAATTGCATGCTGGGTGCTGGTGGCACATGCCTTTAATCCCAGCACTCGGAAGGCAGAGGCTGGTGGATCTCTGTGAGTTTGAGGCTAGCCTTGCCTATAAGAGCTAGTTTCAGGACAGGCTCCAAAGCTACAGAGAAATCCTGTCTAGAAAAAAAAACAAAATAATACTAATAATACTAATAATAATTCTTACTTTGTCATCAGGATACAGTTAACTCAGTGACAAGTGACCTCCTTTTTTTGTTTATTATTTTAAGAAAAACACATCTTGCATGATGAAGAGGAAAAGTCAACCCCTGTGCAACATTAAATTAACACAAAGAGTAGGAAGAAACCCCACGCTAATACACCTCTGGGTAAGGAGAGAAGTCACCAAATGCAAGAGTATCGCAATGTCTGGATTGTATATTATCTATAAGTAGTGATTAATACAATCCTAGCATTTTCTATCATTCAGGAAAGATCAGAAAGAAACTATTCTAGCTCATATATCCCTGAGACAATTCATCCATACATTCCATCAACATCCATCCACCCATTCATCCTTCTATCTATCAAATCTTCTGTCCATTTCTCTATATTCCCATAAATATTTATCTAATATCACTAATGTCAAAATTAAATAAGTTATTAAAGTGATTAATGTTAAATTAAGCAAAATAAATATTATTGTTGATTTAATAGAGGTCATAGCCAGAAGAAAAATATTTAATTTGCCAATTTGTAGCCAACTGTTGTCAGCCATCTTCTGTCACTTTGTTGTTCTGACCTGATGCACAGTCTGCTATGAATTTTACACAGGTAAAGTCTTCAGCTTCTGACCAGTCACACAGCAATAATTATTTGTGGTTATCTGATAAAAACCAAAGCCATGATCTTCAGAATACTCACAGGATATATCCTTGACTCTACATCAAACCAGAGAAAAGTGCGTGTATGCCATCATGGAAATCTATGCCTCAAGTACAAATTTAGACTGATACACTGTTGTTTATGATAAAAAGGATGTCTAAATTGTCTGCCTAAGTATATGGATAGACAAATAGATAAATACAATAAGGAGAAAGGCAGGCTGTGAGAGATCTCCACGCCATCCCTGGGAAGGCTGATTGCTAGAGTTGCTATGCAATGAACTTGTTCACTTGTTACAAGGATCTTGGCAGGCTGATTTGACAACCACTAAAGTAAATATTTTTAAAGCATTATAAAAAGAAGTTACTTAATCTCAAACTCTGAAAGCCAAAGGAAGCTTGTCATATGAAATTTTCCCATCAGTAACTTTACATTGTCACTCTCTCAAAAACCTAACTAGGAACCAGACATGAGAGATATAATAAATAAATTTTATTATGGATAATATGCTATAAAACAAGCAGCTTGCTTTTAAAGAGCTTGATTTTTTTCTTTTTCCTAAATGCAACTTATTTCTATTCTAATGTCTATTTTCCTCTCTCTTGCCGGAAAAGGGTTGTGAACTTTTAAGGGTATCTTCACTCTGATGATCCCACTGTACAGAAAAAGTTAAAAATGCTTTTGGATGAAGAATTGGGAAGCAAATCTTTAAAGATATCTCATACTACAATTACAGACATTTCTCTGCTTATTCTCTCTTCTGGTAGAAAAAGAGCATTCTCCTTTTCTTTCACCTCTAAAATTTTTACTGAGTTATAAATTCAATTGAAATATTATCAGACGGTTGACTATCTTGGTTATCACCATATAACCTTCGTCCGGAGACAGATGGATATAAAGACAGAAACCCACATCAGAGCACTGGACTGAGCTCTCAAGGTCCAGTTGAAGAGCAGAAGGAGGGAGAAGATGAGCAAGGAAGTCAGGACCGCAAGGGGTTGGTTCACCCACTCTGACAGTGTGCCCGAGCTAATGGGAGCTCACCAACTCCAGCTGAACTGGAACTGAAGGAGCATGGAATCAAACTGGACCCTCTGAATGTGGCTGACAATTGGGGCAGACTGAGGGGCCAATGATTATGGCACTGAAACTTGTCTCTACTGCATGTACTGGCTTTTGGAATCCTATTCTATTTGGATGCACACCTTCCTAAGCCTGGATGTAGGGGGGAGGGCCTTGAACTTCCCACAGGGCAGGGTACCTTGCCCTTTCTTAGGACCGGAGGGGGTTGGGGAGAGTATTTGTGGGAGAAGGAGGGAAGTGGGATGATGAGAGGAAGTGGAAATTTTGATAGGTATTATATATAAAGTAATAAAAAAGGAGTGGTAGTATTTCCTCCAGAAGGATGGACACACCCAACCAATTCAAACACATTTCTGCTTCTACATCCTATAAAGGGGCCACTTTTCCTGAGAGTTATCACTTTGATATGTCTTCCTTGTTGTATTACTGTGAGCCAACTTATACTACCACTATCTCTATCAAGCTGTCCTTAGAAGCCATGGACTTGCAGGTGACCTAGTTCATTTAGCAAAAGATGGCTGAAGCAAGGATAAATTTGTAGATCTGCTTGGACAAAATGATTTTCTTTTTAGAGATTTGTAACTGAAGAAACTTGATTCAGTGTTCTCCATTTGAGTGGGGCCAATAAAGTCAGACATGGTGTGATAGTCACTGGCATGGAAACACAGTTATAGGAAGAATAAATAATATCAATTAGTAATAGTAAAAATAATGTTCATATACAGAAAGGCAAAATAACTTTCTGCATCCTTTGCCTTTGGTTCCAGCTAGTTTCTTTCAGTAACATAACTGATTTGGATACTAAAAGTAAAAGATTTCTATCTAAAATATTATTGATATAATTGAAGCAACAAAACTTCCTCTTTTTAAAAGTCTTCATTTAACTGTACCTAGGTATGTTCCCACCAAGATATCAAATATTCACTGCTCTTCAAATTCAGTAAATCATGTTACTAATGAAGCCTGAAATATGTCCAAATGCTTTATATTGTATAGGAAATGTCTCTTTGATTTTGTAGTTGGGTGACAATGTCCACCGACACACACACAATATGATATCTGTGATATCTGTATGAAATGAAAAGATAAAACAGCAAATGAGTGCATCACAGCAGTCATGGTTTGCATTTGGTACAAGCAGAACACATTGGCCTGAGAAATACTCTACAATTTTTCAAAAATGCAACAAACCAAATTTCTGAGAGGAGAATGAAGTGAGATGATGTGATTAATTCCTCCACTTACACAGATATACCTGTCCTTGTTGAAATCCAATTTTGAATGCTTAGGAAATCTATCCAAAGCAAACAGTCCAATAATATACCAGGAAACCTATAAACTCAGATTGTTAAATGTCAACCTAATGTTAGTTGAATAAAAAGTCAAGCAGTTCATCTCTAGGGGCAACTGTCAGAAGTGTTGGGAAATCATTATGTACAGAAGCACTAAGCAGGCTTATTTAACAGGTTATGTACCAGAAAAATTAAGATGCTGAAGAAAAGCATTTAGATTTAGTAGCATTTGTATTTGGGAAACATGAACCCAGTACAGTTAGTCAAACAAAATGAAAATTAAAAGAAAATCCTGCAATATATGGGTGTGGTCATGCTGTAATTCATTTGAGATTTGATTGGAGAACTGAGTGAGGAAAATCACTTAGGGAAGATATATTAATTTCATGGAAAATCTATCCCCACACCTCTCAGACAATAAGCTGCTCTTAGCTTACGGGACAGAATTCTTAGACTTGCATTTTAATTACAACTTTATCTCTCATTAATGTGACTTTGGGCAAATGAGTTAAATAATTTGAGTTTGTTATCTCATGTGTAAAAGGTATTTTTTTCTTTTTATTTCGTTTTTTAAAACAATCTTTTTTTATTTTACATGCCAATCCCAGTTCCCTCTCCCTGCCTCAAGTGATGTAAAATGTATTTTTAAAAACCCACATAGCAACAGTGAGAAATATAATCGCATTTGCCCAAGGATATCTTTGGCATCAACCATATAAGGTACACCAGCACTCTGAAGGCTGGGATGTGATACTACAGTGCTTTGAAAAATGAAACTACCAAATTGAACTTCTACATCCCTCATTTTTTATCCCATGATCTTCAATTTCAATGACTGCCACTTTTATGTCCTTCTACATAGCTCTGGACCAGAGAGATGTTTAACCTCCTACAGCTTCTTACTCATACAATGTCAAGTTCTTGGATGCTCTGACCCCATATGTAAATGATTTCGAGATAAAAATTGTTTATAATTTCTTTAGGTGTTTCAAACAAAGCCTTTTTGCATCATTTATTCAAAATAAATAATATTTTTCTTTTTTCCTCTTTTTCAGTCCAGAAAAAGTTAGAATCCTTTTGTTCTCCACTCATGTCAAAAATGAATACTCTTTCAAATATTCTGGTTTCTCCTTCCAAGTGAGTAAAATGTATATGAGTTTTGTGGTGAATCAGTAGACATTGTAAGAAATATATTGTCTCAGTGTCCCTGAAGAATCACTTCCACGACACTTGTGCTCCAGGGTCTACTTACATCTCTTTTTTGAGGTCTTCCTTTATTTTCCAGTACAATTTAAGTTGTCTCTAAATTACTTATAATATTTAATAAAATGCAAGTGTTACATAAATAATCTTATGCTGCACTCTTTTAGGGAATAAAGATAAGAAAAAAAGCTGTTACTAGTTGAGTACAAGTATAGGTATTTTTCTGGAAAATTTTGCATCAGTACCATAGGATCCTGTAGACAGGGAAGACTGGCTTCACTCTGATCCATCCCCATTGCCATTACTCACACCTGCCTGACCACTCATCGCTGAAGTTGAAACACTACACAGGCCCTTGAGTGAGTTCCAAGATCACAGAGTTAAAAACTACATGGCAAAACATCAAAAGCTGAGCAAGAACTACCCCTGGCCCTTCTATTTTCTGACAGTGGTTCTTCTCCGCTAGCTACATCCCTCTTTGGTGTTATTCCTTTTACCACCTTGCTCAGGATCTAGTGATTTTGCATGCTCAGGCTGGTTAGTAGCATTTGTCTCGAGATACACTTGGCAGCATCATACAGAGTCCCTGTCTCGAGTCTGTATAAACATCCTTTCATGACATTATCTTCAGGCAACCTCTTTTGATTGAACTACTTTTGTTTCTGCCAGGACCCTAAATGATGGGCCAAAATATTCACCACAATGCCTGTCACACAGATAAATATTAACCCTTAATAAGTTACCTAGCTATATGTATAACCATGCAATCATTATTCATTACTGATATTATTAATCAGTGTCTGTAGCTACTCACTTTCAAAAACAACACTACCCCAGGAAATGTGAATTTATTTCAGCATTTCCACAATGTTCCTTTTAGGAAACTTCAAAAATATTCAATGCTATAAATAATTTGTTAGGAAACATAATAGTTGAGATCAAATATGTCTTTCTAAACATTTTCTTTCTAAAATTTCATTTGGTATTTTAAATCCCACTTTAATTGAAGATTTAACATTGTTTGGATAAGCTAGGCTGGCTATGTGATCTGTTTTAAAGCCTTTTATTATTTTAGTTTTGTTTAATTGATGATTTTTTCTTTTATCGTAGAATTAGTTTAATAGAAAAGACTTATCAAGTTGAAATGGGCAAACAATGGGCAGTATAGGATTCAATAGGGAGGAAGTGTGATTTTAAGCATGAGTCATCATGGCTAAGAACTATTTGAATGGAATCCTATCTCCTTTCCATTCTGCAAACTTAAATAAGAAAGACATACTGTAGATGGAAGTAAGCTTTAGTGGCTAGAGAGTTTGGCTGGAAGATAGGAAAACCAGCTCACAATAATGAGGTAGGAAATCAATTTTAGCATAGCTGACTAAATAAAAGCAACACCATTATATCAGCCAACCACAATTAAGGCACATGCCCACAAGCTCTAACATACCTGCTATAAAGACACTAATTCTAAATAAAGTCAAATTTTAAAATCCTGGAATTTGAAGCTATAAAATGTGGGTTGCAGGGGCAGGGCGTGTTTCAAACAGTGAAACAATGAAATATGACACATATGTGAGACATAGCACAGCATAGAGAGTTTTGAGAACACAGAGATGAAATGTCTTCTTGTATTATTAATATTCTGTCTTAAGCCTCATTTTCTAATTTCTCCCTGTACTTAATTAGCTCTAAGTCTTTTTATGTTTTCTCAATATCCTGGGCTTTGCTGCATTAGCCTGATGAATGTATTCTATTCATTAACCTACAACTCATTAGATACACTTCTTTTAAAATATTTCAATGGGACTGAGTCCAAGTTTCACTCCCACTTTAGGAACCATCCAGCCAGGTACGCTTGAGCAAAACACCTGCTCTGTCCCTGTTCTGTTTTGTATTCACCTATAAAGAGATGGATCAGTTGCTAGGTTTACTGTAACACCCTTTATCCCCAGTGTTTAGAGGATCTGGTGATGTTAAGAATGCCAGCTCACAGTCACAGAGGACCCTTCCTTTAGAAGAGGTCAGCTCTTCTAAACTGAGTAATACATTTACCAAATTATAGACTTGTTTTTAAAAAAGGCACATGCTGTACTGAGAAGTTAATTGATTCATTCAGAGCTAAAAAGTTAATATGACATTCTTAATCTTCCAGGAGGAGACATTTAATTAGCGTTTCTGGTTTAAACTCCAATATGATGATTCTGCTTAAGGGGAAAATAAAGCGGATGCATGGTCACATTAGCCTGAGTCCTTCAAATATGATCTACACTACTATGTGGAACAAGATCTGCAGCGTATGCCCCAGAATTACTAAGTATTTTCCTCTGTTTTCTTCTTAATGATAGACCCATCCAGAAGAGGAGGTAGGGGTTCTGTCACATTAGCATCATTCTGAACGGAAGATATATGCAGGAAGAGACATTCTCAACATTGCTATCATTTGCCTGAAATCAGAGTTTTTCAAACAGTGATTGAACTCTCAAAGTTTCCTTTCAAGAGAAGCGACCTCCATTGGGTGGATAAGTGATTCTTCATCATCCTAGATGAATGCATGAGAAGGAAGTTGCAATCAGAAGACTTCCTAATCAAACTTTAAAGCTAAACTTACCTTTCATTAGTTTTGTCTCACCATGCCATCCCAATCATTATTTACTACTTGTTGCCCCTTTAACAACCAGCAATCCACTTTATGAAAATAGAAATGGAAGTATTGAATCCTAACTTCTTTCAGATACATTCTCCCAAGTTCTCCTCTGTGCCTATTGCTGAACTTTATCCCTTTTGTTGCCAACCTATCTTTCCAAACTGAATTCACAGGACTAAAATAGTGCACCTAAAATAGTAAAAAGGGGTTTATTTAATCTCTGATATTCTCTATATAAATCTCATGATTGAAGAGGCAATTAGTTGGGATATATATCTAATTACTTAAATTAATAGCTAGAGTGAATTTAATTCTTAAATTATAGATAGAAATCATATCATCCAAAAGCAGAAGGAATAATCTTCAAATTGTGTTTTGGAGGAAAACTTTAGGAAAAAATATTGTATATCTATGTGGGCACATTGTGGATTATCAGCCTCAGATGATGTGCCTGTTTTGGCCTGAGGTACCAAATAGATGCTCCAGGTGTGGCATTACAGGGACAATCTACATTTTCAAGGTAGTAGGACAAGTATGACTTGAGGAACACATCCCACTGATGGTAATTTCACACATGGCTCAATCTGTATTTACATTCTCTGTGATTTCTCTCATACTGATATCAAACTATTTATCATCTTTCAGGTTTCATAATGCCCTCTGTAACACAAAATATAACCCTATGCTTGCTGACATTTCCAATATTGTACATCTGGAGAATCCAAATCATTTCTGTGGGTAATGGGGATGGAAAGCTAAGGGATGATAATCATGCTGTGAAATTAAAGAGCTATGATCTAAAGTAAAGTTAAAGAAATATTTGGTACAGTCAGTGACGTGGGGAAGGGTCTTTGAGCTGCTGGACTTTAGTAAAGGAATGTATTACTAATGAGACTGGGTGCTGAAGTTGAGACCTGAGGAAGGTCACTGGGATGAGGGCTTCTTTTATGTTCATACTCTCACAGTCACACAAACATGCTAGGTTTAGAAAACATAGATGAAGACAAATGTTTAAGACATACTAGTAAAATATTCCAAAGCCTTAAAGGTATTTTCTAGATCTTAGATGCTAACTTATCAGTTCTCCTCACATCTATTTGTTCAGGTTCCACTCTCTCTCAAGAATTATGTGGGACATAGAACAGAAGGGGAGTAAATCAGACCATGCTCCTGATGGCCTAAGCTCCTCTGATTATGCTTCTCCAGGAAATGGTGCCTTCAAAGTAGATTCCAAGTAGAATAGAAGCAGGTGAGCAGAACTCAAGGAATGCAGACCCTTTACGTTCCCTAAGAAAGTTAATGAGTATCTGCGGAGGGAATTTAAACAGTGAAAGCACTTGTGGGTTTGCATTCAAACATATTATTTCAGGGATCTTGGTGCAGTGAGGATTCTGAGATAGAGATTAATAAATTTGACAAGCATAAAAAGCGGTGAGTTCCTATGAAAATTCAGTTAATCATGGTTAAAAATTGAGTTTATCCTGCACTTTAACCTTCTCATGCATAACTTACATGAGTTACCGCAGACCTAAGGCCAAGTCTGGCACGTTTCCAGCTTTTATGAAATACGTCTTATTGCAATACGTCATGCCTTTTCACATTTGGTTGACTTTGGCTACTTTAATACTGATGACAGAGTTAAGTAGTGTTGAGAAAAAACCTTACAAGCCACATAGACTATTTTCTCCATAGCCTTATAAGAAAAAACAAGAAGAAAGAAAGAAAGAAAGAAAGAGAGAGAGAGACAGACAGAAAGAGAGAGAGAAAGAGAGAGAGAGAGAAAGGAGGGGTGGGAGGAAGGAAATCAGTCAGTCAGTCCAACCTGTAATAGTAAATGACATAGCTTTCTTCCATTCATTATTTTAGTATAATCAAATACTTAACTGACTGGATATCTGTAAACACTCCTCATTTTCTTCTCACATGACACTATTTATAATGCAAAAATGTCTGCATACATAATGGTGTGAGCTGTTTCAGCACTGGGAACATATTGGATTTCTAAATTATACAAGTTCAAATATGGATTAAAAATTTTGAAGCATTTTAGAAAGCTAAGGAGTACTTTGAACCATAAATCTGTACATAAACGACTGATATATAAAGAAATAGATTCCTCGGGAGAAGGTCAGTCATGAACTCATCACAAGGTACTTGAAAGTAGAACCTATAGGAAAAGAAACTGTCAGGAATGAAAGCCAGCTTCCTAAATCCATCTCTGCATCACTGTTTTCTCATTACCATTAATTGAACTCTCAAGCATCCTAGTATTTTATGAACTCAGGTATTCTGACTCCCAGGTCACACTTCTAAGCAACTTGCTATTTATTCACTTTCCTAGCTCACTAAGGTTTTGCATTGTTTCAAAGTTCTTCCCAATTTTAAAATTAAACTTTATGCTTTAGTTAACAGAAAAAAACACCACTTGGGTATAATGACACATTAGGATAAGAAATGTCGTATCCACATCTTAAAACGCACAGAAGTGTAACCCACTTCTGGAATAAAAACAAATGAATTAATATGTCTGTGCAAAGGCATTTTGTAGTGTCTGTGTCTTCAAAGAAAAACTGGATATTTAATTCCTAATTTCTGAGCCACCCTTAAATCTGGAAAGAAATGAATTCCTCCTTCCTCGAGCAGATACTCATGTTATAAATACCTGCTTTCCACAACAGCTAAAATCCTACTTGTTAGAATAGATGAACTTTAGCTTCTATTTAAGTTATGAGGTTCTCAAGTTTAGAGTTGAGGTCATTTTTCCTTTCATCTCACCAGGTCTTAAAGTAATACCATTTTGTAGACTGAATAAGTCTCTGATGACTAAATTTCAATATATAAACAGTTATTTATTAAATAAGTTATAATTTTCTGTTGACACAGATCATTTCTGTATTTTTTATTTTATAAATAAATGTGCTTGCATATATGTTTGTGTACCACATGAATGTAGTGCCTAAAGAGACCAGAAGAGGACAACTGATACCCTGGAACTGGAGATATGAATGTTCCCCATTCCCCATTGTGTTGGTACTGAGAAACAAAGCTGAGCCACAGGGGCTTTCAATCACTAAGCCATCTCTGAAGTCCTTTATTCACTTTCCTAGCTCACTAAAGTTTTGCATTGTTTCAAAGTTGCTTTAGGTGTGTGTGTGTGTGTGTACCTGGGGAGCTAGAGGTGTCAGATAATGAAGAGCTGGAATTATAGGTGTCTCTGCTCTGCCTGGTGTGGGGAATAGGAAAAGATCTTGGGTCCTCATTATGAGCAATATAGGCTCTAAACTGCTGAGCCAACTCTGCTACCCCTATAGGTTCTCTCTTAATCTAGAATATTTTTCAGATTGTATAGCTTTTAAAAATCTGCATGGTAGTTTAACTGCAATTATTCCTTTCATTATTAGCTTTGGGCTTATGAAGATTTTTACTTTCTGCTGTGAAGTTATGAATTTTACTTCAGATAGTTTGAGAAAGCTAGGTGAGCTTATCATGAATCAAGAAAAACATTTTTTAGCCTTTGAATTTTTATTATTTTAAATTCAGGGTCATTGATATAAAGAATGCCTGGAGAATCTGCAGAAATTACTTACAGGGAGAATTCTTATCACATAGTCATGGGGACATGAATTGGGAACCCCAAAACCCACATAAAAATCCAGGCATTGCAGTAAATATCTGTAATCCCTACACTGGGGAGACAAATAAATGAGGATCCCTAAGATAGCTAGCTTAAGTGAATCATTGAGATCAGGATCAGTGAGATACACCTACTTAGAAAAATGAAGTGGATATTGATCTAGGAAAATCTAGAAAAAAATAGCTGCATACGTATGTGCACAAACACACAAACTATGTACAAGTAGGGACATGTATGCATGTATAAACCATATGCACATACACATAAATGTGTACAAATATACACAAACAGAAGAGAATCTGGTCATAGCTTTTCTCCCTGGAATCTGTGAAGGTGAACCTACCAAAAACTCCTAATAATGGGGAATTTGGAGAATGAATAGGCTATCATTTCTAACCAGGAAAGGCTTCCATTGGAAGGACTGGGGCACCAACCCAGCCACTAAACCACTGATTTACAGTTTGTCCTGCCTTCAAAATCTGTTGGAGTCAGGTGGCACAGAATTTGTGGGAGTGGCCAGCCAATGACAGAACACCCCTGGATGGCCAGGAACAAGAGACTGAATAGCCTACAGACCTAGGATAGAAACACACAAGACAATGAAACAGTTCCTAATATATTCTGCTTTACCCATAGATGAAATAGTAGAATAATTATCTTTATAGAGGGTTCATCCAGCAACTGGTAAGAATAGATACAGAGCTACACAGCCAAATATTAGACAGAGCTCTGGGAGTCCTACAGAAGAGGGGGAGGAACGATTGTAGGAGTTGGGGGACTCAAGGACATGAGCAGAACACAAACCGCAGAATCAGCTAATTGAGGCTCATAGGGACTCACAGAGACTGGAGCAACAATCAGTGAGCCTGTATAAGTCTGACCTAGGTCCTCTTCATATATGTTATAGTTGAATAGCATGATGTTTGTGTTGGACTCCTAACAGTGGAGGCGAGGCCTGTCTATGACTCTTTTGCCTACTTTGGAGACCATTTTTCTCCTCCTGGATTGCCTAAACCAGCCTCGATATGAGGGTATGTGTCTTCTTGTAATTTTCTGTGTCATGTTTGTCTGATCTCCCTGGGAGACCTACTCATTTCTGAATGGAAATCGAGGAGGAGTGGTTCTGGGGAAGAATAGATGGGATACAAGAACTGTGAGGAGAAGAGGGAGAGGAAACTGTAGTTAGGATTTAATATATGAGAAAAGAATAAATAAAAAAATTAAAAATAAAAATAAATAAAAGAATCATAAATATAGGAAGAAATGAACTTTCTAAATTGGTATGCCTACAGAAGACACATTCTGTGCTTTTTTAGAGTTTTACCAGATGTACTATTCTCTCTTTCTTTGTTGTTAGCTCTCTATGTCATGTACATTGCTACGGTTCTAAAATATTTCTTAAGAATGTAGATGATCTCATGCCAAGCTTTTTATCATGGTGTTTTCAGGCACTTTAATTTTAATTACTTGTGATACTCTGCTTTTATTTTTGTGGTGAAGACTGATCTAAGAAGGACTACAGATGCAACACTACCTTAGAACATCGCTCTCTACTAAATTATATAAAGAAGTGTGAAGATTATTAATTATCAGATTTTTAAGGTGGGAAACAGAATTTACGGTGTTCCAAACATCTAGAGAAAGCTCTATTATAGCTTATGAATATAACCTTCTTTTTTGTCAACAAGGATCAGATTGATAACTCTGAACTTAATGAGATTTACTGTTTTCTTCCATTAGTCTGAAGTGTTAACATGGACAGTGTGCTTGTCATCTTCCAGAAATGCTTTACATAAACTGTCCCATTTAATCATATATATGTGACATTGTCATATTTATGTAAACTAGTAGGGTCAAGTGAGGCAAAACAGAGTTAGAAATGAAATAACAAGAGTTCTAAGACTTAATGATGTCAAGTTCTGTATTTCACTAATACATGACTTATGAGGCGGTTAGAATCTGTGAATAAAGCTTAGTTGGTAAAGTGTTTGCTTTGCAAACATGAGGACATTAGTTTGAGATTCAGAACCAATTCATTAAAAAACCAGACTTTGTGGTGTGTACTTGGATTCCCTGTCCTGGGCAGGCCACTTTATAAGCTCTGAATCAGTGAGACACCCTGTTTTCACAAAACAATGTGGATCATTCAGAAGGAATGCCACAAACACCCACATATATAGCTACACATGCATACCACCATTTCAAGAATAGATACACGCGGACATGTATACACAGCATATGTAATTTTGACATTTGCAAGAATCATAGAATGAACTATTAGAAGAGCAATTATCCTGATTCTATACTTTTACCACTAGGTAATTCAATTGAATCAATTTCTCAAATTAGAATTGTGTTAGTGAGTTTAGATGAATCTTAGGAGGCATATTAATGACTTTATCTAGTATTTTCTAATTGGGCAAATGCAACGTAAAACTTCATGGACTGAATGAACAACTTCTACATGTTTAATATTTGGGCAATTCTGTATTTGCTCTGTTTTATGCCCTGGGAGCTTTGGATATACAAGGTACTTCTTCCTAAATTCTTGTTCATGGGATCTTAGTCATGATAACTTGGACCCCTCTAAGAAACTTTGCAAGTGGATTGCTTGGGCTAGCTTACAAAATGAGAATTGTTTCCCAAGAGAAAGTTATCACCATGGTTTTGTTTCTCTGTCTTATTACTTATTTTATTGTTGAAATTATGATATAATGTCATCATTCCTCCCTTCTTTTATTTTCTTTCCACAAACACTCCTGTACACCCTCCATGCTCCTTTTCAAATTTACGGTCTCTTTTTCCCATTAATTGATATTATATGCAGACATGTATATGTACATGTATATGTATAGGCCTACATACAGTGGTCAGTCTGTAAAATATTATTTGTATGCATGGTTCAAGAACTGACTGTTTGGTATTAGAGAACTAACTGGAGTTCTCTGCCATGAGAAATATGTTTTCTAACACTCTCAATAGTTGTGGTACTGTCTTTTTAAAAGAATGGTCTAAAATTGTCAATTTTACATTTCTTTGCCTAAGGGAATTCATAATTGTAATCCATATTCAATAGGGAAAAAGAAAGACTTTATCTTTTCACAAGTACAGCAGCAAATGAAGAAATAAATGAATAGTTGGCATAGTGTAAACCACCACAGTTTCCCAACTAAGAACAGCTATGTTCTCTGCCCCAGTCTGTTACTAGTTCTCTCCAACTAGTGCTTTTCTTAGTTGTGTTCCAACAGCATGTACTTCTAAAAACGGAAAGGACATTTCTGAATTCTCTTTCACCAATTCAGCAGACAAACACACACTTATTTCCAATACTTGTTTAGCAATGGATCCTTAGCACTTTAACCTTGTATTCTAAATCATATGTTGTTAAACCAGTCTCACTGATAAAGAGAATTGCTGTGGGATAATGGTTTGTACACTGTGAAGAGTTGTCACCCATATTGGTTTAATAAAATGCAGATTGGCCAGTAGCAAGGAAGGAAGTATAGGTGGAGCAACCAGACTAAGAAAATTCTAGGATAAAGAAAGGCAAGGAAACAATCACCAGCCAGATGCAGAGGAAGCAAGATGAAAATGTCTTACTGAAAAATGTACCAAGCCATGTGTTTAAACATAGACAAGAAATATGAGTTAGTTTAAGTTGTAAGAACTAACTAACAATAAGCAAGTACTAATAAGTCAGACAGTTTATAATTAATATAAGCCTCTCTGTGCTTCTTTGCATAGGACCAAGGGGGATGGGCACAGAAACGTCCATCAACAAATGGCTCTCAATGTGAGTGAAAACTAACAACCCTGGGGTTAAGAATCCCATGCATGAATGGGGATATTGAAGAAATAAAGTTTTACACATTGAGAGCCTGGTATGTTCCAAGAGCTATGCCACATATTTCTATTCATGTGTAACTCTGTGCAACAGTCCAAAAATTATAATGAATGACAAAAATGGATGTCTATAGTTCAAAGAATTGAGGACAAATATGAAAACTTCTGCCACAAGAAAATTTAGGAAAGAAGTTCTAGTAATTTTAATTATAATTTTAATACATTTATTTATATTTATTCTCCATAGTGATGTACAAAGAGCTAACTTAGAACTTCATAGCTAAAATCAACCATAATTTATTATATCTAATGCTTGAATATTGTTGATTCTAGCTTATATCTCCTGAGATTCTGGAGTATATGTGGTGCTTCTACATCTATATGGTTGTTCAATGACTGCTAAGCTCTTTGACACAGTCCTTTGACATGTGTGCTAAGAGACAAGAGACCCTTCCCCTGTGAGGAAGCCTGAAGATTAAAGGAGGAAAGAGAAACAGTAGAGAAGAGAGGGGAAAAGAAGAAGAAGCAGTGAAGAAAAACATCAGTAAGAAGCAAGAGCACCTGAGCCAAAGAGTGAAAAAGATAACACACCATAGGACAGTGTTTCCAGCATAAAGACATTGAGAGTATCTCTCAATTGGAGTCATGAAGAGATTGATGGAGGATGCAAATTCTGAAAAGAAGGCTTCCATGAGGGTGTCATGTTCTAGGGTAAAATAGAGATAGATGGATCGTGGTCTGAGAAATAGTTGGCCTTCACCTTGAACATGTGCACTTTCCACCCAACTTCTTGTGAAAAATAAAGTCATAAAGTAGAGAAATAGGAAAAGTATTCAGATAGTTTATATAGTGGAGAAGAATATTAAGTTTTTTTAGTGTTTGATATTATTCTTGAATATCAATTCAGTGAAAATATTCAGATTCTTCATTAAAATTATTGTCGTCAAGAGAGACATAGAAGGAGAAAAAGAGAGAGTTAGACAGACAGAGATAGAGACACATAGACAGAATCAAAAAAGAAAAAAGATGGTTCTGTGATGGTGCCAGAGGCATTTTAAAAGAAGAGAAAGGAGTTAACTGTAATAATTTAACTGCCTTCTTTTAGAATATATCATATTTAATTTTAAACTAGTTTCTAGTATCAGTAAAGCATGGGAAGTCAAACAAGAGTTCAATACTGTTCAGTGTTCATTCTCCAACTATTTTTCAGTCTTCTGAGATTTATTTTCTAAGTAGAAGATTAACAGTTTTCTCAATATTGGGAGCATTAAAATGTGTTTAGTGGATGACACTAACACACTTTCCTGAGAATGTGCTGAAGATTCAGAGTTCATGTTACAGAGGAAGAAAATATTGAACAGACTCAGTTATAATCCAGTCCTGTAGCACTCTCCCAAATTTTGTGTAATGCCTCACATTATCATAGGAAAAAAATCTATGTGATGAGTTAAACAAGGATTTACTTTCCCTTTTTTATCATGTAAATCCCATTTTTAAAAGAGCTTAATATTTCATTAGGAAAGACCAAAAACAAAATATAAGCCTCAGAAAATTAAGCACAAAGGCTTTAACTGGTCTCTTTGAGAATAGCCCACGACCAAGTTTAAGAGTCTTCATCTGCTAATCTTAATATTAGTTGACATTAATTTTGAAGTAGTTACTGCTAACATGAATTATGTATAAAAGATTAAGCTATATTTATTTGCATTTTAAAAATGCAAGTGGTTGGCATCTCCTTTTGATTTACACACTTAAATAAGCCTTTACATTTGATTACATGCTTACTTTCTAGAGAGTCAGCAGAAAGTATTTGATTGGGCTCACTACACTTTTAGTGGGAAATAAAGACTCAGATTTTGTACATTCATGGTACAAAGTTCTATCCCCTTATTTAACCAATTAAACCACTACATTTGGGGGAGGAAAATTAACATATGCCTGGAACAGAAGTAAAATATTTGCCAATATGAAAGAATCATAACAATCATTGCTTTTTAATGCCGTATTGTCCGATTGGATACAAATCCCAGCAGCATCATACATGAGCTGTGTGACTTGGGACAAGTAAAGTATTATTGGTTCCACTTTCTTTCCTGGGAGACAATACAGGTGCCAATTGAATAGTTCTGCCATAAAGATAAAAAGAAATTGCATAAGCTAAGTCATTAGCATAGTATGCAATTGTAATATTTTTCTGTTTCATTCTCTTGTGACTTCAATCAGATCAAAGAACCACTGTGAGTGTTTGTCCTTAGTAAAAAGTAGAGCTAGCTTAAAAATCAAAATATTGACTCTAGGCTTTGTTGATGCAGTACCACAGAGCTCAGTGTCTTCAAATTTAGAACTGAATTCTGTGGCCTTCCTCTCTAGACAAATAATTCCATTTTCCTAACATTTATTTCTTAATCTGTAATGTTTGTTTTCTTCCTACTAGAGCAATAGGCCCTCAGTGACATAAAAATATAATAATTCCATTACCAAATAAGCTTTGTGTCAAAAATAGATTCTTAATGTAATAAATGTTATATAAATATCTATTGAATAAAAGAAGGAAAAAATAGGTGTGGAAGTAACCATATCCATTTCTGTAAAAATATAAAACAAAAACAATATTTAAAGATAGTATTATCATGTATATAATATTTCTGCTACCTCAAAGGAAACAAGTACAAAATTATATTCCCCACTGGTGCTTCATTAACCTTTTATGACTTAGAATGTAGCAACAAATGCAGTGCTTTTAATAGGAATAGTTTCTTCAGGAGAAAATGGATTGTTTTAATTACATATAGATACTAAGTATAAAGTCAATGATGAATAAGGTGAAAGGAGCATGAACAATAATCCCACCATTTCTACCTTCATATGGATTTCCTTGGTAGTTATAATCCTTTCTTCAATGTCTTCTTTTCTTCTTTCTTCTTTTTTTTGATATATTGTTTTGGTTTATTTTTTCCATTCAAAAACATAATTAAAGAAATAAAATTTTTACCTTTCTTCCCATTCTCCCGGTCACCTCCTGCTACCCCCCACCTCTCCTCCCTCCCCCTTCTTCCTTGAAAGAGGGCATGGTGCCCTGCCCTGTTGGAAGTCCAAGGCCCACCCCCATCCCTCCCGGCCTAGGAAGGAGTGCATTCAAAAAGACTCGGTTCCCAAAAAGATAATACATGCAGAAGAGATAGGTCCTGGTGTCATTGTTGATGGGTTCTCTGTCTGCCAACTTTCACCGCCACATTCAGAGAGTCGGGTTTGATCATATGCTCATTCAGTCCCAGTCCAGCTGGATTGGTGCACTCCCATTAGTTCAGGCACACTGGCTCAGTAGGTGGACCAGCCCCTCACGGTCCTAACTTCCTTACTCATCTTCTCCCACCTTCTGCTCTTCAACTGCACCTTGGGGGCTCAATCCTTTGCTCTGATGTGAATGTGGGTCCCTGTCTCTATCTCCATCCATCGGATGAAATTTCTATAATGGTGATCAAGAAAATCATCAATGTGACTATGGTACGAGGCTAGTTCTGGCACCCTCTCCTCTGCTGCCTGAATACCTAGCTGGGGACATGCACGTGGACACCTGGGATCCCCAGGGCCAAGTATCTTGCCAACCCTAAAATGATTCTCCTAATGTAGATATCTTATTCCCTTCTCCAATGTCCACCTTTCCTCCATCTTCACCCTCCCACTCCCCCAAGCTCTCCCCAGTCCTTCTCCCTTCTCCTTCCCACTCTCCCCTTCCCCTGCTCCCCTACATTCCACCTCTATTCCCACCCCCTGGCTTCCAACTTTTGCTTGATGATCTTGTTTGCTTCCAACTTCCAGGAGGATCTGTATATGCTTTATTTGGGTTCTCCTTGCTATTCGGCTTCTCTGGGCTTGTTAGCTAAGTGCTTAGTGTCCTTTATTTTATAGCTAGGGTCCACTAATGATTGAGTACATACCATAATCATCTTTCTGGGTTTGGGTTACCTCACTCAGGATAGCATTTTCTATTTCCATCCATTTGCATGCAAAATTCAAGATGTCATTGTTTTTTACCGCTGAGTAGTATTCTAATGAGTATATAATCCACACTTTCTTGATCCATTCTTCCATTGAGGGGCACCTAGGTTGTTTCCAGGTTCTGGCT